>VUQR01012587.1:0-10532 GCA_015108515.1 Hemichromis elongatus | reverse complement strand
GTATCCCACAACATTGTTTGCACCCATCTGTTCCCCATTCTTCTAATTCTTCCTTCCTTCTTCCTTGTGAACCTCCTCAGTCCCCTCTTGAATCTTTGTTGTGATATCTGCTGTCTTTCCACTGTGTTCCCCTTGCATGTCTTTTGAAAGCGTGTGGATTATGTTGCTGTTCCACATTATAGACTTCATGAAAGTGAAATTTCTGCTTGCTTTACTTTTCTTTTTGAAATATTAGTCGGACATTTTTAGGCAATTTTTTGAGTCTCACCATTGTTATATATGGCTACCATGGTTACCATGGTGTTATTCTCGTCATGCAAGGTGGACAGAAAAGGCTGTGTCAGTGTCCCACTGCTCTGGAGTATGTGAATCACAAATGCTGCAGATCAGGGCATAAAAATCTCTAATTAAAGCTGTGATTCTTCTTGCTGTTCTTTTTTTTTCATCTGGAAGTTTTACATTTACTAAAGAGCCACATGTATTTTAGACAATGATATAAATTTTTGTATTGTTTCATTTGTACACCATCACAGTGGTTTTTAAATCAAGATGTGACCAGTTCAAAGGCTCAAAACTGACTGAAAAACTGACATAAACTTATGTTAAAAAGAAACTACACAACCTTAAGGTTTTACATTTAAAATAAAAAAAAGTTCTAGTTCTTACTAGTTACCACAAATTATTGCTGATAAAACATCTTCTATAAACTTTTGAGTTGTGGGGTACACTTACACACTGTTGGCACTTCTAATGTTACCGATGTTGGTAACATTAGTCAGAGGCTGTTTTCCTTTTACCATGACAGTAGTTTCAAAAAAATTATTTTTTTATACACGGGTAAAGATCTTTGCAGTCAATGACTGACAGCCGGTGACAGAACCACCACCGTTTTCTACTTTGAGATGCTCTCCCAGGTGTTTACAGCAGCTGCCTTCAGTTGCCGCTTGTTTGTGGGTTTCTGTGGCTTCAGTAAATTAAAAGCATGTTCTACTGCATTAGTCAGGTAACTGGCTATTACCCCATGTCTTTGCTTTGGTTCATGTCTGTTTGTATAATGATCACTGATTGCTGATCAGTTTTGTAGAATTTGACTGAATCTGACCAGAAGATTCCTCGGTTAATTTCTACGTTTACTCACAAAGGAACAGTCTCAAATTTTTAGGCTTGCTTATTTTGAATGGAAAGAGACAGCACATCAACCAAGCATCTAGAAAACACATATGATATAAAAGTTACAAACTGATTTGCATGTCATTGAAATGTTGTTGAAATATGAATTTGATGGTCTATAGAGTTATACAGTTTTCTAGATTACAATCAATCTGTAACAAATCCTCCTGATTTCAACTCATTATATCTATACAGTACACCTGTCCACAGAATCAATTTTTTCAATTCCACCCTCAGCACCAGCATAAGCAACACCAAGAGCTGCAGAAGACCTGCGTAGTCTACAAGACCATCAGCAACAAGCTGGAAAGAACGGGCCTCACCTTGTCTAAAACTGGTCATTTAATTGTCCAATTAATTTTAAAACTCAGAAAAATGGGAACTGTGACTTAAATGGAAGTGATTCCATAACAGGTAAAACAATAAAACAAACAAACACACAAAAACAAACATGTCATTGTCCAGATAAGGATGTGAATATTAACGGATACAGAATGTAAAAGTTTTTTTAGTTGAGACAAACTTGTCGTATGTGAGCACCCAGACTAAGCTGGAGTCAAATGACCACAAGATTTTTGCCTGGACCAGGATCACCAGGCCCCACCCGGATTCTTGTTTGAGACCACCTAGTAGCTGGTGTGTACTGGCCTCATCATGCTTATCCAGAATAAGCCACATGGGCCTGATTCATGTATCTCACCAGTTCTGGGATTGCTAACCCACAGCAGGAACTACAGGCCTCTTTGCTTTATGGCAGGGATGTGAAACTCATTTTACATCGAGGCCCACTGTGATTGTGTGTGGGCCCGGATCAGAAAAGTTCCCTTTCTATCAGTGTAAAGATTTAACGAAACACTTAATCTATGAGATATCTTTCAATGAAATTTCAACTGTACATCTCAGCTTTTCTGCAAAACCAAGAAATGTTGCTCTAATAAATGAAAGAAATCTGTCACCATGAAGTGTAAATTTTCTAGCAGCTCTGTTTCAACAATTATTAAACAGAAAGTTTTTACAAATTCAAGGAAAATGTTCTTTTACTGTGGACCCACTGCAAAAATACCTAAATAAATAAAAAATACAGCAAGGCTTCTGTCATATAACTGTTTATGTGTTACTTTATGTGAGGTCTTTAAGAGGAAAAACTAAAAAAACTTTAAATGTCCAAAATTTATGCTCTTCAAATTTTCCAAAGCTGTCCAGTAGGCTGCATGGGAGTCTTTGCCGGGCTGATTTAGGACCATGGTCTTATGTTTAATACCCCCGCTTAATGGATTGGACTTTGAGTATCCAATCCAGGGCTCCTTAACCTGCCTTTAGGGACGTACACATCAGCACTCTGGTGTGAAAGGAGCCCAAGCTTCTGCAGGAGGTTGAGTTATACCTGCTTGATATCAGTACGCATCAACGCAGAACACAGGCTTAATCTCGTAAAGAATGGCTGGATTTAATTTGCTATGGAGTTGCCCATGGAACCAAGCAGAGCTGGGTATATTTCATGTTATTGTTTTTCCCCAGTGGACAAGAGGATTATTTCCATGTTCCTTCAGGTCAGGAAACTGCTCCTGGCGGTCTTAGTGCTAATGTTCTAATGCAACAGTTCAGGCTATCAGGCCTGGGTGGAGCGCTACAAGGTATCCCAGCTGGAGACTTCATTGTTCTGCTGAGGTCATCGACACTCACAGTCATTACAGTGAAGCCTCGAGTGGTGTGACTGGGATGAACCAGAAAACTGTGGTGCAGTTCTGTTACTGGGTGTATTAATCACGTTCCAACATGTTTGAGCATGAGGGCCTTTGTGCCAAATTCCATAACTGCACTTGGCACCAGGACACACAGTGAAAGTAGGTCAACGATTAATTTAATAATTGTATCAGATGTGTGTCCTGTGTCGGCTGAAGGACTGTTGACTTTTGCTTAAATCTGAGTGAAAGGACACTCTCTCTTTAGTTGATACAGGATACACACCCACTCACAGGCACAGATATACAACCGCCCCCACCCCTCTGATGGAGGTCCTTTATGTTGTAAGTTGTGAAGATTCATGTGCTCTCTGTGCTGAGGTGTTTTCAGTCAGTCTGATTTCTTTTTTCTCCTCCTCTTCCTCGTGGATTCTCCATTTCATTGTTTTCCAAAGCCACCCACTCTGACCTGCTCCCCATCGTCATCTTTGTGTAATGTATGTATGGTTGGAAGGGGTCCAGTTTTGCTGCAGGAGACTTCAAGTGACAAATAAAGGCTTATTCATTCATTCATATGCAGTCATAAGTCATAGACATTTGGGTAAAGAGAGGAGCTGAGCTGTCTAAGTAACACTTGGTGGCGAGTTGGATTACACGACACAGTCATACAGGTCTGTGGTGCACAAACACATTCGTAGTGCTGGTAATTCTCCTACAGACGTGATGAGTGGCAGATAAAAGGTAAAGGCTGTGCTGTGATAACTCTTTGTGGGTTCATTAACACAGATTAATCTTTCCAAATTACACATAGTTTATCCACTTTAAATATAGAAATATCAAATCAAATCAAATGTATTCACTATGCTTACAATACATAGAAGAATAAGAGCTAGATGTGCTTTTGTTATTTAGCTTGTTGTACGTCTTGTTTTGAACTCTATCAGACGTAAGCGACGCCACAGGCATACACTTTTTATTCAGTCATTCTCCATTTTTCTCTTTTTTTGCAGCACACTGCTGAAAGCCCACGATTGGTCTCTTTTGATTTTCCAGCCTGCTCTAATCGTGTGCCTTTTACTTAAACTAACAACCACTACTTGAATTTGATGTATGATATGTGCTCCCTGCTCTGTCATTCGCCGCCGACCTTCGTTATATTATGTTACATCCTGTCACAATGAGAGGCTGGACTCGAGGCACAGCACAGGATCAATGTTCAACATCATTCTTCCCCCTGACATATTTTCCTCTGAGGAGCACGGTTACAGTCAGAAACAGTTTGTTCATGAGTGATTTTGCACTGCCTGTAAACTCATTTAATGCACCTAGTGCACCAGTGGCAGGACAGGTTGTGCACAGCTACGCAGCCGTTCATTTTTCATGGAGATCCCTTCCAGAAGTTTGCCGGTCAATAAGCTTGACAGAGAGTTATGGCAATCATTCCTTGTCTCTTAAGGCAAACACAATGCACTGTGTGTGTGTGTGTGTGCTTGTGTGTGAGCCACTGAAAATTAGCATGTCCCCCTTGCTCCATTAAGAAGAAGTGGAGGGTTTTATCCTGCACATTCACCGTGATGTAAAATCCTACAGGTCTCCACAGGTGCTGCACAGCAGGAATACACTGTACAGCACTGTCTCCCCAAATCTGTGAAAACAAAAACGGTCCACTGATTCATGTTCAGGGACACACACGTCGCTTTTTTTGTATAAATGAATGTGAAAAATTGTTTCCACTGTTTGAAAGTAGTTGTTAAATAATCACAACATTTTATCCAGTCTTGGCATCAGATCTATTTCTTTGTGCTCACGGACACAAACTGTGGCACTCAGTCTATGTTAGGAGCATAAAGTACTGGCAGTGATGCAGTTGACAGACTTCCTCTGCATTTTTTAGGTAAGCTCAGTTCTATTTTCCATTTTTCAATTTGCTGTACTCTACTGTCATTTTATGTCATTCTGTCATTTGTTGTCAGAAAAGCTGCTTCCTGTTGGAATGAACTTGTTTTATTGTAGGACAATTTGTGTCCATGTACTGCATGAAAAGAAAACATTCATTTCATAATGTTATGAAATTAATGCTATAAATAGCCAGTGGAAAGGTCATTAACTACTTTTGTGCAAAAAAAAAAAAAAGAAAGACTGAATATTTGAACTCATAGATTTCTTTTAGCATTAAAAACTGTACCATATATATTATATATAATTAGTAATGGCTTTCTGACTGACAGGCCAACAAACATTTAGTCCAAAATCTATACCCAATGTAATGAGAAGCAGCATATTTCACACAGACAGACCTGACCTGTCTGAGTAACCAATTACTGTCCCCGTTTGAGACCAGTGATTTATGGTCTGTTTGAGATAGTTTGTTACTGCACAGTGTTGATCCTCTTCCTCACTTCAATACTTTGAACTTCCTTCTAACTCCACCTGTATTTACTCTGTTAAAAGAATAAAGTCAAGTCATTTATTTTTGATTCAAAGGGGTTTTGAAATAGCTCGGCTACATACCTTGAATTTACTAAGGATAACAACTCGGTCCTCTGCTAATGAGCTTGAGAAGCTAGGGCATCTAGAACGATCTTGAAAAATCTGACCAGCATTAGAAGCTACAGCTCCACTGGCTTCCAACATACAGTGCACAATTTAAAGTACTCGGTTAATTTATAAGACGATTAATAATTTAGGCATTTAATGTAATTTTTCTTTGCATGCCTTAATATAGGAATACAAGAGAGATAAAATATTTGAAGTCAAAAATAAAAGAAAGTTGTATTATACTGTAATAAATTTTCTGAAGTAATGAGCAGCTGACATAATGGAATCACGGAGCTAGCTCATGTAAAGGTCTGGATAGCATCACCATGAGTAGTGCTCAGTTAATGTATATGATGTTTAATCAAGCTTCCATACATTTTAATGTTTCCCTGCATCCTTTAATATGTTAAGATGGAGCCGTCCCTGTGACCAGCTTATTTTTCCTGCCTTTGTTGTCCAGATGCATGTGTATAAAAAAAACTTTAGCTCTTAGGTTTTCAATTTGTCTTTTACTTTGTAAAGCAGCAGTAATGGCCATCTGGAAGATATTAATACTTGAGTTTAAAATATTGTATTTTTGTCTTTCAGAAGAGGAAATTAAGCAGTTCTCTAATCATACGTTCACATAACTGTAGTTTTGGATCTGTTATAACCATTTTGGATTCATTTAATCTTACTGTTTATATGATTGTTTGATTTGATATGATTTACATTTTTCCCCCTGCACCCCCATGGAAAGTTTCATTTCACTCTTCCACATGTTTTGAATTTGTCAAGGTTTATCTGTTATATGTAATAATAATAATGTCTGTATACTTTCAGTCATCATTCAAATTTTTCTTCATGTATATTTTCACTTTCAATAGCAAAATGAAATATAGGTGAACCGTTCATTTTTGCACCTGCTGCTATTGACATAATACATCAGTTTCATATTCTGCTTCTGTTTTCATCACAATATCAGGTAGCTGAGTGAGCAGGGTCATTTTTCATAACACTTTGCAAAACGTGCTCACCTTCATCGTGGCTCATCTTGGTAATTGTCAGAGATTATCCTGCACCAAGTTACTACAAATGAGCCTATAAGTCATATTTCAATAAGGTGTAAAGCAGGAAGGGCAGGAGGAGGGAGGACAGTGGCAAGCGAGATAAGGGGGAGGGTATGTGAACGAGATAATTGTATGAGGAAACGTGGGACAGCGAGGTGGAGATTGAGATGACGACTGTGAGTGGAAAATAGAGTGAAAGTAGGGAGGAGGCAGAACAGTGAAAGGAAAAGAACAAAGGAGGAAGTGAAAGTGTGAGTCAGATCTTACCTTAAACAATTCTGCTATTTGATGTTTCTGAGCATTTATAAAACCATTGTGAGTAACCTGTGAACTTATTATCGTTGCCTTCAGTCCTGACACAGACACCAGAAAGGCTGAAGCTTGAATACAGAGCATGAAAGGATCGGCCTAAGACAGAAACATCATTTCTCTCTATTCTGACTGTGAGAACAGGGGAGAAATGGAGAGAAGAGAGGTGAGGGGAGGATTTTGGACAAAACACAGAAAAAAACGAATACAGTGAGAAATAAATGGTTTGGGGAGATTAGGACATGAGAAAGTGGAGAGGACATAAGAGGGGAGTGGATGAGGAGATGTTGAGAAGAAAGGCAAAAGTAAAAAAAATCACACAGTGGGAGGACATAAAGAAGGATGGGTGAAGATGGTCATGGGGAGCTATTCAGAAGAAAGATTGTGTCTCACGTGTGGTCTTTGTGTTTGAGTTTGCGTATGTGTGAACACACATTCCTTATTTTGTTTTCAAGTTTTCAACAGAGAAAAGTGCAGCAATTCTTTCTTACGTGTTTTTTCTCTGCATATTATCCTAAATGTGTAACTAAGTTTGACAAAGAGTGTTATGTTTACAGCAATCACAGGTTAGACAACATCAGACAACAAATAATAATTTCACTTCTCTATCACACAGACACGCACGCGCACATGCACACACAAATTCAGTGTTGAATCAAATTAATGACATTCTCTAAAATCCCTTAACCTCTGAGGAGCTGGTGTGGTGTGATGTGGACATCACATTTTGGGTTGTCTAGAGCAGTGGTCCCCAACCCCCGGGCCAGGGACCGGTACCGGTCTGTGAGTCGTTTGGTGCCGGGCTGCAAGAGTTGAGGCTTGGGCGTGAAATTTATGGTTTTCGGAGTTTTTATTGTTTTTTGTCGTTATTATTTATTGTTTTTATCAATAACTCAGTTTCCTTGGGTCTTTTCCCGTGTGGTATGAGTAAACTTTCTTTTTTTTGGTACCAGTACTGGGTTTATTTTGTTGTATTTATCCGCAGCGCTTTAAAGGCCAGTCCGTGAAAATATTGTCGGACCTAAACCGGTCCACGGGGCAAACCGCTGGTCAAGACCACATGGTCTGTATCCATACTTTGTCACATACGTACGTCTTCCTGCAACTGTTAGCAGCACCTCAAATGAGCCGTATTGCTCAAAGGGGCAAAATTGTTGTTTCTCATTTTGTTTTCGTACTTATTTAAAATGCTGCTAACTCTTAACTTTTTGATAACTCTTTGTTTTTATCAGATTCCCATCAGCCAAAGAGGAATTAAAAATGCATGCCAGCTCTTAGGAGGTTAAAGCATTGTTTTTGTGGGGCTGCTGTTTCCTGCCTGCATGCTTTACGCCCTAACACAGAGGCACTATAGGCTCAAATGTATTCATCCATTAACTCTTTTTCACCACTTATAGTGTTATGGTAGGTGATACCCCAAGAATTTCACAGAAGCTCCACAGATTCGAGGATGCCTATTTTGCCATGTTCTGTTTTTCCAGCTGTTGAAATGTGTACTGCTTCTCTAAAGGAACCAGGGCAGAACTGGCTCAGCACCAGCTCAGCTGACAAAGAGTACTTGTCATCAAAATATGACAACACGTGACAAATTAGAGTGGTTTTCTTTTACTTTCAACTGTGCCACATGTAACAAAATGAAAAAAAGTGTCCCATGGGTGGACCCTAAAATAATGCTCCAAAATTACAGAAAAATTAGGACAAAGACCAAAGAAATCCCTAAAAAATATAATGACACTGGAAAGCTGTGGTTCACCCATTCCTGGCACATTTGACACGTCCCTGGTGAAGGTGCAGTCTCCTCGACAGGCTAACAGCTGCAGGAGAGAAAAACATGTAAATGTATTTGCTTGGGTGAAAGTCACCCAGCAATAGTGTTCCAGGGTTAAATGCCACAAACTCCTCTGCTCCTCCACTTGGACCGCCAGCGCTGGCCATAACTGTCGCCTGACTGACTGACCACGCGCTCCATAAACACACTTTTTTTCTTCTTTTTCGAATCTTCGTATCACATGCGTGCCGAACCGCGGAGTGTGATCGGTTCGGATCACGGATCAACCGCTAATCACCACTAGTGACTATATTGCCCACACTTGAAAGTAAGTTTGTGATTCACATCAACATTTTTTTCTGTCATTATTGTCAGTATTTTCCTTTCCCCTTTTCTTCGTTTGTTGTTGCCTCACAATTTGCAGTCACTTCTTGGTTTGTGCATAAGTTGCTGCCCTTATAAAAAGGTCATTCAGGCATTTTTAATGCTACTTACAAATTGCTTGACATGCACATCCAATTTAAGATCAAATGCAACAGACTTGGCAGTGCACATTTTATGAATCCCACAGGGGATTTTGCTTTTTGAATCTGTTAACATTTTTATGATATCAGATTTCATAAAATGTGTTTTGAGTCATAGGGCTTCACAATCTGCAAAACACACAAGTTAATAAAAATAAAATGTTCTGTACTTAAAATTAAACATTCTTAAGATCACATATAGGAAGTGATGTAATAAAAACCAGCTTAATGACTTTTCAGCTGCTGCTTCACTTATATGTAAATCCCACATACAGTCTTTTTTTTAATGATATATACTGTACCTGGTTATCGTGACTTATAGTCAGTTTTATACAGTAAAACACATTTAATGAAAAAACAAACTAAGAACATTTGTGTTCATTCTGGTCTGGCTGTGAAAAATAGATAATGACTTGTGCTTGGAGCAAAAAAAACAAACCTGTTAGTTTTTTATTAACACTCAACTAACCTCTGATGGTTACATGAATGTACTTCAACACACTGACAAGTCCACAGGCCATAAAGCATTGACTACACACATCAAATGACAGATGAAGATTTGGATCACCTGAAATTATCTCTAGTTAAGTATAATGAGCGGCACAGAACCTCGCAGCATGGTGCAGGATTTGAATCAGTGCTAATTCTACACTGGTTCTCTCCAGATACTCCTCTCCCACTCCACTCTACTCCCACAGTTCAAAGACATGCAGCTAGTGAAGTTAATTGAATTGGTGAATCTAAATTCCCAGTTAGTGTGGCTGTCTCTCTGTTTGTGCTGGCCATGCAACAGATTGGCGACATGTCCAGGGATTAGTCCACTCTTTCCCTATGGCAGCTGGGAGAGGCTTCTCCCCCCATGTGATCCTGAATTCCTGATAAGTAGAAGAAAACTGATGGATAGATTAGTATACCCTGAAGGTGAGTGGCTCCAGCAGATCCCAGGTACAACATCCGAGATTTCTGTCCAGAAGAGCGCAGTCCTAGCTAAAATACTGTGAAGGACCCTCAAACTCCCAGGCCTCTGGTAGAGGACCCAAGCTTGATGGATAAAAAGACAGGGCAATATAAAAATTCCAGAGGCCATCTCCTTGGTAGATCCTTAAATCTGATCAACCTATCTCTAATAATGGGCTATGTACCACAGGCCTTCAAGCTGGCAGTAGTTAAACCTTTACTTAAAAAGCCGTCTCTAGACCCAGCCGTCTTAGCTAATTATAGGCCGATCTCCAACCTTCCTTTCATTTCAAAAATCCTTGAAAGAGTAGTTGTCAAACAGCTAACAGATCATCTGCAGAGGAATAGCTTATTTGAAGAATATCAGTCAGGTTTCAGAGCTCATCACAGCACAGAAACAGCTTTAGTGAAGGTTACCAATGATCTTCTTATGGCCTCTGACAGTGGACTCAACTCTGTGCTTGTCCTGCTAGACCTCAGTGCAGCGTTCGATACTGTTGACCATAATATTCTATTAGAGCGATTAGAGCATGCT
>VUQR01012586.1:8759-34873 GCA_015108515.1 Hemichromis elongatus | reverse complement strand
TCAGACGGCATTGTACCAAAGTTGTTTTGTTGTTTTGTTTGCTCAGTTTCAGTTTAGTTTCAGTCAATAAGTTTTTAGTGGCCGTGTTGAAGATTAATATGAACTCATTTGTGACTCGGAGCAACAGCTCCACCTCATCATCATTCCATTTGACACATTCGGTGCTTTGTCTCGCCATTTCGCCGCTCGTTTTAAAGAGCTGAAAAGTAAATAAACAACAGGCAGGTCGGCTCGTCTAACATTTCACGCATGCGCGGTACTGGACGCGCAAAGGTGTGAAAAACGACTCAAAACGATAGTGTGGACGGTTTTTCCACGAAAGCTCTGTTTTCCAAAAGATCCGGACTAGTGTGGATGTATCCTCTGTCAACGAATTTCGCAGTTTGTCTAAAGTTTGTCCTTTCTGAGCTTCACATGGGTTGAGTGCATTACAAATTTAATTCCTGTTAATTGTGATGATCGCGTTAATGCTGACAGCCCTACTTGAAGTAAAAAAAAAAAAAAAAAATTGATATAACAAAAAATGTATTTTTTTTAAAAAACCAAACAACTTTCAGGAAATAGGCTTCCATAGATATGACCAATGATTGTGCACATACAATTCTTATGTTGTGACGAACACTTAAAATATAATTCCATTATGTTTCAAAATGACCAACATTTTAAGTCCTTCCAGGCATTTCCGATGGCTGTGGAGTTGCAAGACTTGGTTTTGGAACATTTTGTTCAGAGGGTAATAACAGCAGAGATAAGGTCGATCCAAACACTGGACTGTTGAATTAAAACATGCAAAACAGAGGTTACTTGTGTAAAACTCAATGAATGTGGTTCATTTTGTTACCATAGAGAGCACAGAAATAAGTTTTGTTTAAAAAAATAAATAAAAGTACCAGTACTGTGAGACTGCACTGAAAACATATCTCATGTCTAATATAGGGTATCTTTTATAATCCATGTCTTTGCTAATGTGCTAAAAATTCATGGAACATTTGTTTATGGTTGGTCATCAGAACCGTTACAGCATCAACAGTTTAAAAAAGCCAGCTAATGTTTGCTCAACTCAAACTTGATGACCAAAAAATACAAAAAAACCCAAAAAGTGTTGTGTCGGCAAGGTTCGTCAGCCAGCTGCTACTTTAGGCACAAAGCTAGTTTTATGGATTATTCAGGAAATTCATGTTCAACAAATCAGGAAAAACAATTTTTCCTCTCAAACTAATGTGAGAGATGTCAGGCGGGATCAAAACCCAACTCTTGGCTTTTTTCTGACTGTCAAACACACAGCTGTAAGAAACCGGACGTAGGAATACTGTTTTCAGTGGTTATGATGGTTTACTCATGCCAGCCATTTTTTGTGTTACTTGAGGAGCAGGTTATGCACAGGAGTCGATTTTTAGCTCACTAGCAGTAAAATTTTGGCATCCAGACATCCTCCTGCATTTATTTACAGGCCATAATACCAATCATTCAGTGAACACTGTATTTAGCAGATATTGGTTCATTGTCCGTAGAGTTACCAGCTCATTGCAACATCTAAAACCAAGAAGACTGACAGTCAATGCAATTTTTTTTAATGTTTGAAGACTCCAGTTCTTGCATGGCCGAGGGTCAGCATCACCTGCAGAAACAGAGACAAATTACTACACAGGTTTTGATTGTCCAAGTGCTAGATGCTTATAATTAGCCCCATACCTCAAATCTGCAGCGCTTGAAACTCATTCTCAGGAAAACTCTGGATATTGTGTTAGAGGAAAAGGAACAACTACATCATCAGAGTATTTAGAGTAAGAAAGGGCTTCTCTTCCCCGCTGGTAGCCATTGCCAGACTGGACAATGTAGGATGAAGGAAGTATGGGAGGCGCTGCGACCAAGCCCAGTGGCACGTTGTAGGTATACAAGCCACTGAAGTCAGGGAAGGATTGGGACGGCAGCCATTTCTGAGAATTGAGAGACAGAGCTCCTCCTGCAGGAGTAGTGACCCAAGGAACACCACCAAGAAAGGAGGATGCATAAAAGCCTCCAGCACCATCCACTCCACCTCCAGAGCTGCTGGCCCCAACCCCTCCAGTATCACTAGTCCAGCCATCACCAAATTGATCCGAAACTAGAAGCAGATTTAAGACAGTTTCATTAGATTAAAAAGAAAAAAAAAAAGAAAGAAAGAAAAAAAAACCCCACACACAACATGCCCACACAAATTCAATCTATAAAGTCTAAGTTAAGGAATGAAATAAAGACTTTAGCCAGTCAAATTGTTTCAGAAGATCTCAAATAAAATCTTCATTCCTGCTGCAGCTACAGGCCAGTTTTCAGACACTTGCCTTGAATGACTGCAGGGAAACAAGCTGCTCTGCTGAAGACCAGGAAGCAAATCCAAGAAACCCTGTTAAGATAAAGGTTCTCTGTAAGCACAAGCATACAAACTAAACCACAAAGCAAGTGAAGCTCAAAACTAACCTGAGAAACAGTTCGAGGACCATGTTTAAATCTCAAACTGCACCACAATTCAGCTACAACCAGTCAGAAGTAACAGTCTGATAGATGCTACGAGCAGAAACTCGGTGCTAAGTGCTTATATTTGTGCTCTGCCTCTTCAAAATGAACGTCACCTGGTCCCAGTCAGTCACTGATTAATGCTGCATTCAGTTCACCTCAGACTTTGAACATTTCTGATCTTCTCCTTGAAAGACTGTTGGAGCTGACCTCAGACTATAATATAATCTTCTACACATATTCTCTTGTTTCAAAATGCATTTGTACAGTAAGGATTCTTTAAAACCCACAAAATAATAATAAAGAATAAGCCCTAAAGCTGCACAGATTTTTTCTTTTATTATTCTACTTCTACAAATTTTAAATGCAGCCCAGCCTGAAGGATGCAGATGGAGTCCAAAGCTCTTACATACATGCTAACAATAGCAGCAGCAGCAGGCTCAATTCAACTTTATTTACACAGTGCCAAATCACAGCAAGAGTAACCTCAAAGCACTTTATATTGTAAGGTAGACCCTACAATAATACATACAGAGAAAACCCAACAATCATATGAGCAAGCACTTTGGCGACAGTGGGAAGGAAAGAGTCCATTTTAACAGGAAGAAACCTCCAGCAGAACCAGGCTAAGGGAGGGGCGGGGCCATCTGCTGCGACTGGTTGGGGTGAGAGAAGGAAGACGGGATAAAAGACGATGCTTGAGGTATATGAACAGTACCTTCGTTGGCTCTTCTACCTTTTGTCTCAGATGCTGAAGGGAATGAGGTGGATCAAAGAGCTCCTCCCACAATCTCACAGTAAATGTAAGAACACAGAGAATGCTTTGTGCTTCTGATAAAGCGTTTTCATGAATGACAGTTCAAAAATAATCTTTGTTTACTGGAGCTAAGTAATCTAGTCTCTGACAGCTAGTCTCGAGTCTGATGGTTATTTTGTAAGGAGCCTGAGACAGGAGATGGTTTAGGATGAGCTAGGGCTGTGCGATATGACCAAATAAGTCGATGGCGTCATTGTTGCTAATGACAACGCATAAAAACAGTGGCTTGTCTGTCCGCAGTGTAGTTAAGAGAAAGAGAAGACTTTAAAAAATTCTACAGTGACCATCAAAACGATGGAAAAATATTGCTGTAAACAGTTTATTTTTTGGGGGGCGATCGTGGCTCAAAGAGTTGGCAGTTCGTCTTGTAATCGGAAGGTTGCCGGTTCGAGCCCCAGCTCCGACCGTCTCGGTCGTTGTGTCCTTGGGCAAGACACTTCACCCATTGCCTACTGGTGGTGGTTAGAGGAACCGGTGGCGCCAGTGTCAGGCAGCCTCGCCTCTGTCAGTGCGCCCCAGGGCAGCTGTGGCTACAATGTAGCTCACCATCACCTGTGTGTGAATGGGTGGATGACTGTAATGTAAAGCGCTATATAAATACAGACCATTTACCATTTATTTGCGACACCATGAAACAAAGAATAGCATAATATGAAACGATAGACGTATTCATATCGTCATCCGATATATATCGTTATGTCGAACAGCCCTAGGATGAGCCTACCCTGAAGTCACAGTCACATACAGATATCATGTCTGGTTTCCAAGAAGCTAAGATGGTTACGACAAAGATAGTTGGAGGCTTTCAAAGTGAGACTTTTATGCATGATATATGATGGTGATTACACCTGTCCATCCTCAATATACAGTCTGTGGTGTCTAACCTATGATGTGACTTGAACGCATCATTGATGCAAAAGGTGAACGTGGCACCAAACTAATAATTATTTTCCATCAGGGGCATCAGAGCCAGTCTGAGTATTTCCAGACATCTGTTTTCAAATGCAGATTCGCTTCATGTTGTTTGAGCATCACAAAGATTCACAGCTGGGTGGCGTACGAGGGAAACAGCTGAGGTTTGGATGAAGTTCTTGTGAATCCGCTCTCTCAGCACCGCCTCGGCTCTCCAGGTGTCTGTAATGAACGTGATGAGTGCTGAGCTTCTACTTTAAAGCAGCTTCAGCCAGCAGCCAGCCTTCACCCGACAGAGCTGCTGTAGATGAGCTGCTGTTCTGACTCAAACATGGTGTTAGGACTCTCATGGAGGTCAGCTGATCATCTGTTTTCATCGTCATGGATACTGTGAGTCACAGCTGAACCTTTATGAAGGGTTAATCGTGTCTGACTGTCCTGCAGGGTTCCTTTGATCTGCCTGCTGATTAGCACTGGTTGTCCTTTACCTGCACCAGGTAGGGCTCAGTCTCTGAAGGCCTGACTAGTTTAATATTTTTGTGGTTTTTCTGTTTTAAATGAAACCGTTTCTCTTGTTTCTACTTCCTGTTTCTTTGTCAAACCAAACAAACTTCTAATGCACTTTCACAGGTTTAGTGAAAACTGAGTTGGAAAATCCCGATTGACGGGACGCGGGTCAGTTACCATGGCAACAGATGGTGGCCCTAACCTGCTCCCTGGCAGGTGTTCCCTCGGAGTCTGAAATTACTTTAGTTTTCAGACGTCTACATCATCTGTGTCATTATGTTTCCATCTGAAAAAAATTCTAAATGTTACAAATATTAAACTAATTATCTTAACTTATACATGCAAGTTATTATTTTGTTTGTTTGTTTTTTAACTCAACGAAGATTCAATAAACATCCAGTTTCATCAAAACTATAATTTTCTGGACATGATTTCATGGTTCAGGCGTTCAAGCTTTGACGGGCCCCGGATGTGTCGCGGTTGTTACAACATGTGACGGCTCAGCGGTCATTAAAATGATCATTTTAGACCTGCACTGAAACTGTTTAGTCATTTGAACTCTGTTGCTCAGTTTACAGGTATCCATTTCCAGGTGGTGGACCTTCTTCTGGATTATCAAATCTTCAGTCTGAAGCTTTTCACTCTCCCTTGGTGTCCCTGAAGTATGAAGATGTCCCTGAACAGGGTGGTTCTCCTCCTGGAAACCAGTCTCCAAGTGATCTGGTTGCTTCCCTTCCAGCTCGGCATGCTGTACCCATGTACGAGCCAAAAACGTTTGTGACGTACGATTCCAGCTCCGATGAGTCCAGTCCTCCTGAAGTTCAGTCTCCGGGCGCCTGGTTCAGCTCTCTGGGAGCTGTGAGGAAACCACCTAGCATCTCTGAGAACCCTCGGTCAGCTTTGAGAACCAGTGGACACCCACATGTGGTGTTTGGGTCCCGTCCGGTCTACGAGGCTGTATTGCGCCCTCATGGAGTCCGATATGCTGCTGGTACTGGTGGGAATTCTGCTTCTCACAGATCACCGTTCAATAGAGGATTCGCATGGGATGAACGGCTTGAAGGGGGGCCTTCTGCCCTGTTCTACCTGGGAGGGTGGACACCTCGTCACCTCCCTGATGCCAGTGCCTGGAAAACTGATGAAGTGCCGGTGAGCACGGCTGAGCTGCCGTACCTGCCGCCTGCATCCTACATCATCCAATCAAGAAACAGCTACCGGCGAGCAGCAGAAGTCCTGTCCCACTCCAAATACTCTGAAGATACCTTCAAGCACCTTCACCCCAACAAGTCTCCAGATCTGACTGAATCTGAGGGGCCAAAAGTTTAATGAGGTGGAGGATTCATTAAAGCTCACACTGAGAACACGTTCATGTCTTATCATTCATATGACCTGTAACATGCTTCAGACTTTTAGACCTTAGATGTGAACATCTAAGGTCACAAATCAAGTGATTGCAGAGTTTCATTCATTCGTAAGAAAGATGGTGTGCAGTTTCTTATCATTTGAGCAGACCGCTGACGGCCCTACTTTTATCGGTCTTCAGTAGTTTGGTTAATGTGCTTAAAGAGTTCGTTTATTCAGGCTGTCAGAGTCTCCGTGCCATGAGGACTGACTCAGCAGAGTTTGAATACTACATGAACAAATTAGACTCATGGCTGCTTCTTGGGTTCAGAATAAACATGATCGGTTTCCATGACAATGGAAGAGTAATGCTGAGTGATGTTTGAACCTTCTGCTCCGGGTTCAAATCCAAAGATTCACAAACTTGTTTCTTTAAATTTTGTAATACTTTCATGTCATCAAACCTGTGTGGGGAGGCAGCTTATTCCAGCTCATCTGCTGTCTTTCATGTTTCTCCACCAGATCCTGAAGGAAATCTTTGCTGCGATTACCGAGAAGGTTTGGTGTTGAAGCTTGTGGCTGGAAACGAGTGCAGGGAGTGAAACCGAGTGATGCTCGCAGATAATCAGCAACGAGCTGAAGCTCCTCAGAGCTGACATCTCTCATTATAGATGACCCCTTTCACACTGAAAGGATGATTACAGCTGCTGCTTTTGCTGTTACCATGATCACATAACCGTCAGAAAAACGTTTAAATTTCAACCGAATCTGCTTTATTTCTCTAAATGCTTCAGAAAACGCGGCCCGTGTACTCGGACGATCGCTGCAGTTAAAGACGCTGGCTTCACACCTCTAAGGTAGCGCTTCCAGTTTGAACGAACAAGCAGCTGCAGCAGGTGAAGGAAATGGTTTTAAAAACACAGGTTAAAAAATCTATTTTGTAAAATATGATACCAGCACATCCTGGTAGATTTAGATTAGATGATTACTAACAGAGCAGCGCCACATGGGGCAGATCCAGTTCAGGAGGTGACTCCAGCAGCTGTGAAACATCAGACGCTGACTCGAGCTGACAGGCGCTCAAACAATCGGCGCTGCCCTCGTCTCGACTGACAGGTCTGTCGCTCACAATGACGCATCGGTCTGACATTCAGACGGAGGACCGACTGTCGGGAATCATCGAGCCGGCAGGACAGTTGGCTGTGACGTTTGGAGGGATCGACAGACTGCAGCTGAAGGTCGGGAAGGAAAATGTCAGTATGTCAAAGCTCAGCAGCGACTTCCAAACACACAGGACGCTTATTGACATTGGAGCTTCTGCACACATTTCCCTTTTTCAGCCAGAGAACTGATCATTTCAGTATTTCTACAGCCATCCAGCTTCTCCAAGTCCATTTAAGTGCTTTCCAGTCCTGCTGCATCAGTTTTAGATCTCACCCAATCAGGAAACCTTTCAAACGAGGTGCAGGAGAAAACCTGATCAGCCCAAACCATCTCAGGAAGCTCCTTTCACACCAAGGACCTAGCCTCTCTAACCCTAACCGTACAGAGGACCAGTTGTCTATCCTCCTGCTCTGTGCTCTCTTCAACGATGATACCGCTCCAAACTCTCAAGCTTCATTTTACCATCATTTGTTTGATCTTTGAAAAAGATCCAAAGATGTTTCCACGCCTTCGCCTGGGGCAACAAATGACCCCAACCCAGAGGGATCAGTCCACCAATCAGTGGCGCAGAACATGGCTTCAGACTCGGAGGTGTCACCGCTGATCCGAGCCTCCTCAAACACAAGGTCTACGTGTCTATTTTTCCCTCTCTCGGTTCCTTACTCCGACTAGCGTAGCAGATCACCAACCCTGCTGATTGCGATCAGTGTTTGGCCCAGATGTGGCCACATCTGCAACTTTCTCTGCCTTACATTTAGTTTTGGTGGATTCGGGTGAGTCTACCTGCCTCGCCTCAGCCACAGGTCCACATCCCAGCGGACGGGTATCCGGTGTGTTGAGACATTAACATCATTATTGAGTCCAGGCTATCATCAGCCCGGATCTGTGTGAGGATCTGAAATAAAGGAAAGTAGAAAACCTCGACATAAAATCAACATTACAGAATATATGTCAAAGTGTTTTATTTACACACTGAAAGTTTCAGTTATACATTTATTCATGCGCACTTTGGTCATTTTCACTTTCTACACACGTGATATATTGAACGTGGTTGTTAAATAATAAAGTACTTAACGCTTCAGGCAGCGTTAGTACTCGGGCCATCACTGCAGGATTTTATTGAGAAAAGAGTTGACATGATGATGCTAGTGTAGAGATTTAAATACAACATGGAAAACCACAGACGGGTCATTAAGAAGTCATTTATTTCTCCTGCTGCTGCACAGAAGAAGAGTCCAGCTGTCCCGGGAACGTCCTCGTTCAGCCAATCACAGCGCAGAAACAGAGGAAACGAGACCAGAGAGCGGCGATTCGTTTCACACATCTCATCCTATGACAAACATCCACCGTTCTAACCAAGCGTGCTGGCTTTAGCTGACAGCTCCGCCTTCTCAGTGAAACCTGGAAACTTTGTGCGGTCGTCGACTTGGAAGTACAGGATTTGGGAAACAGCAGGTAAAAAAACCCACATCAAACAGATCAAACACCATAAAGCACCAACAACTCTCACTGCAGAGTAATATGTGTTACAGTCGCTTTACATACATGACACAGCCAGGCTGACAATAAGCTTCCAAAATGCCACAAAAACCTGATGAATCCTTTAATTAGCACCATTTGGGTCCATCAGAGTCAATGAGGCGTTCACTGTCACATTTTGGAGCCAAAGCCATCAGCTGCTGGTTTCCTCCCAGTCTGCACCGAAACAGGCACAACGTGCAGCTTCCACGTATCCGGACAAGCACCACCACGTGCATCATTAGTGCTCGTTAACATCACACCACCTGTAGACGGGAGGACAACTCACCACGGCGGTCAGAGCACATTTACAAAGATGACGCTTGTCTGTGTTTCGCCCCTGAGGCTTTTACAGTCTGAAGAAGTCTGGTTTTTGATTTGCAGGCTTGAAAGTTTCAATTCTGCAGGACTGAAAAGAAAACGTTATAAATCTGAGCGCATGGATGGGAAGTGACCGTTGCATCCAAATAAAATAAATAGTTGATTGTTTCTGCAAATTTGCGATCACTCTTTCCAGTTCACCTACATCACTAACGTTAAGCTAACAGTCGTCGCTTCAGAATCCTCACATAAAGTTTAGAAAGCTGAAAACTTAATGAACAGAGGGACACCCATTCAGACTCTGGTTAGAAAATAAAATGAGTAAGAATTAGTGACGTTGTGCGTTTTGTAGCTTTGTTCAGCTTCAAACTGAAATTTCATGTTAGCGTAGCATTTTAGCTAAAAAGAATCAAAGCTACAAATCAGAGGTGAGAGTTCAATGTTTCCATGTGGCGTGCTGTTTGTTCGAAGGCGTGCTACGCCGAGTCCAACAAGCTGAAACTACAAAGGACTGGATTTTTTTTCTGTAATGGTTCATTCACCAGTAAGTGTAAAACAAATTCTAAAATTTAATTATTGTTGCTGGTGAATTTTCTAATTTACTGTTTTCACAAAATAGGCAAAAAAGATGTTAACATTTTTTTGAAGATGTTTTATTTTGTTGTTTTAGTGGTTGAATTATATTCTTTCATGTCCAGTGTGCCGGCTCAATTTTGAAATAAAAATGTGTATTCTTCCATTTGCCTAAAAAATAACAATATAATTTTTTATTTTTAATCAAGTTTTTGACAGATTTTTTCCTTGTTTTCATGACATGTCTTCTAATTTGTTAAGTCCAGTATTTTTCTTTTTTTAAACTGTGAACCAATCAAAGCCTTTCTGGCCGAGCTCTAGGATAAAAACACTGAACTGGAAAATGAACAAAACAAAGTCAGAGATCTGCAGCCATGCTAAGACTGCACAGGTATGTCAGATATTTGTTTGATCAATCAGATTCACGTTTTCCTGAACAGTTGGACATTGCTGGCCAATCAGGGACCGCGACTCGTTCAGGCTGATTCAGAGAGGTTGAGCTGAACTGGTGAGAGAATAGCCAGTCTTCAAAAACCATCATGATATTTTTCTCTCCATAAATATTAATAAACGGACATGCTTGTACAAAAAATAAATATACACGTAACATCTCCATGAAACCAAAGCAGTTCATGTGGTTAGAAGGTTGCCAGGCAACATTTAGACTTGTGTTGATAACGTCTGCCAGCAGCGAGGAACCGTTCGCTCTTCTTGTTCATCGTCGCTTCGCCATTTATCTGCGAATTACAGCAACTTCCCATCACGTCGGTTCAGACATCAACAGCATGCTGGGTAAATGTGGGTAAATGGAAATGGATTTGGTGGCGGCAGTTTTAAAAAGTCCTTGTAAACGTCTGTAGCGTTCAATTGTTGCAGCAGCATTCTGGGAACTTGGCAACAACGCTTTGAAAAATGACCCTGAAATATCTGAACAACACGATTTTAACGACACAAGGGTGAAACCAACAGTCACATCACATCGAACCCAAAGTCAAAAAAGTGCATAAGAGCGCAATTAAAAACAAACAAACAGCCATCTGATAAAAACCTACATGTTTTATACATGGTATAAATAAAGTTTGCTCCGTGCATGCAGTGAAGACTGTCGTGTTTCTTCATATTTTCCTTCCCCGACTCGTTCGTCTTCATCCGTCTGCGGAGGCTTCAGGCTTTATGATCTGGTAGGTGATCAGGTACTCGGGGTAGGCCTGTGGGCGGCAGAGAGGCGTTCACTGACACTCTGTAACACACACTGAACCGTCCCCACTTACACCGAACTAAAAACCGATTCTGTCGCTTCCGTTTGTGAGAGCGTCTGTGTTGAATGTAGACGCTCCGTCTTTGTAAACGCAGGGACAGAAAGTGAAGTGCAGATTAACAGCAGCTGTGTTTTACTGTTGTATTTCTTTAAAAAGGGACAGTGCAGTTTAACCCAGTCCAAGAGTAAAACATGTGACTGATGTAAACCACAGAGGTTTACAGCTATTTGTAATGTTCAACCATTGTCCCTTATTGGGCTTACAATCACAATATGATACATACTGTTTATAATAAAACATAAATTTTCATAAAACCAAAATACATCATAAATACCACTACCATTAACAGACAAAACAACAAATCATGAATTAAACGACTACATCTGTGATTTCCCTTTAACCAAACTTTGACCTTCAATCTAAAGGAGCTGATGTCTGTGATCACAGACGGAAAGCCTTTATGGAGAATGCTGACTGACCAAATTTAGATCTGCGATACGATATCTTGCACTTGCCGTTCACCATCCTAGTAATACGATGACCATCTTGTCTTTGGACGTATCTGCTCAGACGCTCTGGGGCCAGCATGTTTATACATTAAAAACTCATTTAAGAAAACTCAAACGATTAAAACTTGTGACAATGTTGCCACCGGACAGATTTTTAGCCATTATTTTGAAGGGTTATATAAGGACACCACAGGCTGAATTACAGACGGTGCTGCTCGGGTCCAAACTGTCAACATGAAAAACGAGAGAATAACCGAGCTGCTGAAGTAGAGATTTAATACTGAATTAAGTTACAACAATTCAGATTAGTCGTAACCGTCTTTGAACAGACGTATGTGTCTCCGCCACTGTGGAAACGCATCTCATGTGAACAAAAACGTGGCGCACACCTTTGCGTCGTCCACACGTAAACGCTCCACCCCGGAGGGATGTTCATAAATCTGTTTTCCCGTGTAGGTGTGGACGTCGCGTACAGAGGCAGTACTTTGTTTTATTGCTACCTGTAATTTATTGCCGTTTACTTTTATTTGTTTAATTGTTCACAAAAGGCTGGAGCTGTGAAATAAAACCTAATGGAGTCTGAAAACAAAATGCGGTGTGTGTGTTTGGAGGATGTTTGTGCCGAGGGGGAAACGGACGCTTCGAGGCAAAGCCTGTCTGCAGGAAGGAGACGGTAAATGTGACACTTTGACACGCCTCGGGGGAAAAGCGAGCGGCGGCTCTGCTCTAACGTCCCCACTTCCTCCTCGTCCTCTCAGGCTGCTGCTTTCAGCAGACCTCCGCATGTAATGCGACACACTTGTGATGTCGCTGATTGCTCGAGTGGACGCGTATTCATGCCGCTTGGTGAAGTGCCACTTCTGAGAAGCTATCGGTTTTGGCAGAAGACATCAGAGAACGTTCAATTGTCTGAGCAGGAGCCGCGCTCTCCACTTGTTCATCGACTATCAGTCATCTGGCTGCTTACGTAGGAGACGCGTCCGCCCTTCAGAGGAAGGCTGAAGCCAACACGGCCGACTGAAACAGAGCTCCACTTAACCCTAAATATTTGATGTTTCTAAGACTTCGAACCGGAAGCTTTATCCAAAAGTGCCGTATCGTAATCTAACGAGCTCTAAGGATGACGAGGCGTTTCTGACCTGCTCTCCTCTGTAGATGACGTACTCGGCCAGAGCGAGGCCGTTAACGCTCGGCCTGCCGGTGACGGAGTGGTGACCCGGCGGCGAATGAGCCATCTTCATGGCGCTGAACTGCAGGAAGGATTTACCCAGAGTCACCCTGCAGAACAACAGGTGCCTGGGAGGAACACAAAGCAGCAGAGCTGAGTGAGAGTCTGAGCACAGGTGTGTTTGTGGGTGGAGGTCGGGTGGCGTACCTGTGGCAGACGTAGCAGGAGCGGTCCTTGTGGAGCGGACAGCCCGTCCCTCCTCCGATGCCGTAGACGTACTGGTTACTCTTTGACGAGTTCTCTGCAAAGTAAATGCCGGCGCCGAACATCCCCCCGATGTAGGCATGGCGCTCGTCAAAGCCTTTATGGATGATGGCGTTGACGAATGGCGAGCCTGAGAGGAGATCGATGCAGTGCGATCAACGCTCGTGTTAACACTACTGCTACGTGTCACGATTCATGTTTCTGTCCCTGCAGCTCCGGCCTCTGCTTCACTAGCCCCACATGTAAAGTCTACCTGCGTGAGGCGCGACCCGAGCACATCTGCACAGATCCCAGGACGGCCGCCATTTTTACCTCTGCCCCTGGACGTCAAATGTCCTCCAAAGCCTCGAGGACTCAAACAAGTTTTCAGTCCCGTCGTACGTCTTTATATTCGTCTTTGCGGCCACGTAGGGCGCATGTGTAGTTGGAGATGAGACCACGTGGTCACGTGACGCGGCGAGGCATGCAGACATGTACGGACTGTCATGCTCGCAGCCGATGGACCCCGGCAGAAAATAAAATCCACCAATGACCACAAACAACTGCGGGCCTCCGTCTGCACCGTTTACGGGCAAACAGAGCAGAAGACATTCAAAGGAACACTCTGCACCTCAGCCCGTGCCGTCTCATCACGGCTTTGAATTTTTGAGCCACACCAACACATTGTTCATGAAAATCAAAATCATGCTGAAGCATCACTGTTTCTACACACTGGAGGAGGTTTAGAGGAGGAAGCTGGACTTCACAGAATGGCAGCTGTGCTGAAAACCAGCGATGTACGTGGAGACGGTCCCTGACTTGGCTCTAGTCAGGGACCCATACACCTGATATTATAGAGGTTAGACCTGTTAACTGATCTGATGCTACAATCACAACACCTCTGCTGCTTGTTCCTGTGATAAAGTCATCGGTATGCTGACCGTGAAAGAGCATGCGCTCATTGGAGTGGTTGTGGTTCTCCTCAGACACTTCCTTCCTGCGGTGGCTGTACCTCTCCCACAGCTTCTTGTTGCAGACCTTCTGGATCTGAAACACAGATCGGCTGAGAGTCAAGACAGTGATGTCCCCTGACCTCTGACCCCACTACAATCGTACCCAACATAAACGTGCTGGGTCAGAACTTCCTGCATCTTAGCACCAAGTCTATGATGGCGATCGTGTGTGAGACCTGCACGCTGCGCTGAAGCAGAGCATCTAAACCAAACAAAGATGGAAATGATCTCCTGTCATGTGCTACACGTGAGAGAGGGCGGCTTCAGATTCTGCAGTTCAAAAATCAGCGCGCAGCTAATAAAATGACCCAGCAGCCGCGAAGACGCAGCTCTGCAGGCCTTGGCAGCGTGTTACCTTGACCAGGTTGTATCTGTTGAAGACTCCTCCAGCGTGGCCGCCGTCCCGGTGCTCTCGGATCGTACTCTGCATCTGACCAAAACGAACAAAACAACATGAGGGCCGCGGCCTGCTAGGCTGTTAGCCCTTTGTGCTCAACAGCTAAAAGAAATGAACCACAATAAAAGAGAAAACTAAACGTTCGTGAAGACGAACGAAGGATGGAGCAAAGCCCCACTTCCTCTCTGTGCTCACTGCCCCCTGCTTTAGCTCCTCCACACTTTTACTCTACATGTACTTTATTCTGTACACACTACATGTACTACATGTTTGTGTGTCCTGTATACGAATCACTCCACAGCTGGCTCTTTAAAAGGGATTAAATAAATCAGAGCTTCAGAGTTAACCTGGAGGTCTCATTATTACTGTGAGCATCAGCGCTATGAGTCAGTACCTCCTCCTCCACCGACTGGAACTCCTTGTCGTCGACCGCGAGGTCGATTAAGATCGTCCCGCTGTTGGCTGTGTTCAGCGTCAGGTACGGATTCAGACCTGCCACAAACACACAAACGTCTCAGATATGATGGAAAAAAGCTCAAAGCAAGCCAAACGCTGAGCTAAACAGCCGGCTGAATTCATCGCGGTTCCTGCCTCGCTCCTCCTGCAGGTGGAACGCGTGTTTTGGGTTCATTCATTAAAGCTCGGGAAATGATTGGAATGTGTTTCAGTCATTAGGAGAAGGAGACCTAACCACTGGCTCTCGTGAACCTCATCGGTAAGAGGGTGAGGCAGGGGCTCCTGTCAATCAAAACAAGGGGGCCTTAAAGGGGGAGGAGCTAGAAGACCAGAGAAATAAAGATTATTTAGCGTTGGGAATCATACAAAGCTGCTCTGATAGAGGCCAATAATACAAACGTAGAGCTTACAATGAGCAGAATAACTCCAGTTTAAGAGTGTGTGTGTGTGTGTGTCCTCACTCTGCGGCCCACTGATGAGCCTCTCCACTCCTTTGATGATCTTGTGTCTGTGTCCGTAGGCGTAGATACCGATCTCCTTCAGCTCACGATGACCCATCTCCACCAGGACGTCTAGAGTGATCTGCACGCGCACACACACACGCACGCACACGCACACATAAAACACACATATTCTCTGCCTTTTAAGGACATTCAGTAAAAAAAACTATGTCCTGGGTCCAAACAAAACTAAGCAGAACCTTAAACCCAGGCCAGAAAGCGCTGTAGACTGTGAAACAGATCGTTTATCACACGCGACGTCACCCAAACGAACAAACCCAAGCTCGTCACAGCTCCACACAGCTGCTGCAGAGCTGCTTTACTCTTCATTCATTGAAGAGATTTATCAGCATTCGTGTGAAAAATTAACCGCCAGCTGCTGCTAATCAGATGCTTTTGATAAGCTGATGATCAACACACAAGTTTCGTCAGACTCTACAGGTGTCAGTGAGCGCGTTAGAGGTCAAAGTTCATTGGCTGTGTGGGAGTGCTGCAGCAGAAACGACGCGGCGGCGCGGCTTAGGTTTGCTGCACAGCTGCGCCTCAACTAACCAAAGAGGCGAGACCGAAGTGGGCGTGTTTGTCCACTAAGCACAGCAGCACACTATGACTGAGTGACAGGTGGTGACTTTGATGTTACCTGTGTTGGTCAGTGATTTTAGTCCCATCTGCAGACCATGGAAGTCATTTCTCACCATCTCCACACCTGCACCTGGTTTGAGCTCCCATTTGTCAGAAAATTGAGCTGCTTCTCCTGTAATTTAACTTCCACAGTCATGTCCCAGTTTATAACATAAAGTGAAATTCAGCCCCGTGCGCTGAGATGAAGAAGGATCTGATGGGAACATGTTAATGCCAATAAGTAGGCCCGTTTATGAGCCAAGAAGACAAGCTCTGATTTTTTTTTTTACATTAAGTCAAATTAAAGGTGTTAAAGTAGCTGAATCGTGTGTTAGCGCCTCACGTTGACACTGCACTCACTGATGTTCAAACTGCTATCACTGGATATCTGTGATCATCAAGTCTCTCCTTTTTATGTATTGTATTCTACACAGTAACACCAGAAATGATCACACCTTTTACTCATCAGTCCTCTCAATGGATGCACATTTTCCTCATATTTAAATAAAGAAATGTGTCAATGAAAGTCGGTGCAGCTAATGCTCTTGTATCTGCTTTTCCTTACACACCAGAAACCTGCCAGTAGCACGCCGGTGTCGAGGTTCTCACCTGTTCCCTGTCGAAGATCTCCAGAAGATGCTCCAAGCCCAGGTTCTTCAAGAACTGACAGATGCTGAGCTCAGCCCCTGAACAACAAACACAATCGGTTCAGAAACCAGACCAAAACCAGACGCCGCTCATCCAGAAGGTCTCACCGCGCGATCCACGAGGATACAACCGACTCAGCTCGGACTGCAGTGGGAAAAGGAACCAAGTGGAACATCGTTTGGCCTGTTACCACACCGCAGGGTTCACAGTATCTGCCACAGAAACCCAACCGTCCCTGCAGCTAACGCTCAGGCAGGACAGGCCCTGGTTGTCACAGCTTGACCGGATTGGTGGCGTCTTCTTTGGTGACGCGTTTTAATCGCTTGGCTCGCCGTAGTTCAAACCTCATGGAAGACATTTAACTGATACTACAGTGATCCTGGGTTTGATGTTGAACTGAGTGTTTTTGCCGTTAGCTCGTTTGCCTTTTGAAACATTTGCAATGCTCGCTGCAGTAGCTGAAAAGTTAGCCCCGCCCTAAACCACACCTGCATTTTTGTCCTTTGACTCCAACAGGATCAAAATTTCCAAAATGAACATCATGTTTTATTCAGTCATAACAAAACGATGAACTAGTACAAAGTAAGCTTTTTCTCTCCTGGACTTCATACGAATCAGATGTCGCCCCCTGCTGGCCAGTTTAAGGCTCTTCGGTTTGGGCCTCACTTTTCAGACTTTTCTGACAAACACTGTTGATTTAAGATCAGGTTTTCTTCATCACTCACCTTCATCTTTCTTCTCTGCACGCGGGGATCCCTCAGCAGCCGACAGCAGGACTGACATCTCAGGAAATGGTGAGAATGAAGGCGGCGGCGGCGAAGGTGAGAGGCTTGCGGCGGCGGCGGCGGTGTTACTGGTTGCTGCTGCAGATGTGGAGGAGGAAGAGGTGGAAGGGGAAGAAGACAGGAGGAGAGAAGGTGTGGGGCAGGCGGGGGACGAGGAAGGGCTGGAGGAGAGGAGTGGTGGGATGATGGCAGTGACTGGTGGAGCACCGGAGGCGGACGCCGCTACGCTGATGACCTGAGGTTTGTAACAGCCAGGTAGAGCGGAGGGAGGCATCGCTGCTGTTAGCAGGGCCCGGACATCATCAGCCTGCAGGAGACAGAGGAGGAGGAGGAGGAGGAGGAGTTTATCAATATGCTTTATAACCACATACGGTTTTATGGTGGGCTGTCCCTTTAACTCAGCAGGAGACTGACTGTGACCAGGTCCAGAGGCGACTGTCCTTCCTGGTTCCGCAGGGTCGGGTCGGCGCCGTGAGCCAATAGGAGAGCACAGAGCTGCGTACGTCCCTTCTGAGCAGCCTCGTGCAGCGGCGTAAACGCCCACTTGTCAGTGGCGTTGACACAGGCGTCGTACTTGATGAGGAGAGCCGCCACGTCCACGTGCTGGAAGAGACGGCACAGTGTTCACACTCAGCAGGCTTTTATTGTGAAAGGAAACTGATTTTGGTCCTCTGATAATCACGTTCTCATAAAGTGGACGCAGCAGAAGAAGAAGAAGAAAATAAAGGAAAGAATGAGCAGAGCTGAGGAGAGGTACAGAGGTGAAGACGGGGCGATGAGCGGCTGGTTTTACATCAAACTGAACACGAGTGTGGCTCAGACTGTGGTCATAAATATTTGGAACTTGCAAATCAAATGTGTATTTGTGAATGAAGTTTTATAACCTTGAAAACCAAAATATCTGAAAATGTTATGTTTGTGTATCTACAGAGGAGAATTTGTGTGTTTGTAAAAAACATTTACACAAGTTACAAATTGTTTCTGTTCAGGTCTGACGATACAAAACAAAAACTGTGTAAAACTAACTTCGCTAAACTTCCCTGGCTGTGTGTGAATTTCAGTACGAGTATGAATTTTGACGACACTTTTCTTCCTTTCAGCTGATTGGTCAATGTCATGTCAATCACAAATGTAACAATCCAATCAGAGAACAGATGGGTTTCGCTGTCACTACAAACAATTTCATTTTTAAAATGTGGGGCACGATAAGGCCATATTAGACACAATGGCACCACCATGTGGTCAGTTAAAAAACTACAATCCTGAAAAGGTTCATTTTCTCCTCCTGTGTGCCACTAAACATCTCCCAGAAGTGCACCTAAGTGCACAGGTGTGTGTCTGTCCTTGTGTTGCTGGTGTTGGGAGGAGAAGTCTATCTACACTTTCTGGGTACTTTCTCTCTTTTGTCCTCCTCAGGGAGATAATTACATTTGAGCATGAAGACTGTGTTTAAGGTTCAAGTTTCAGAGTTATGAACCTGGGATTCCTAACGATGTGTGTGAATGTCATCCCCGACTCACCCCGTACGATGCAGCGTTGTGCAGAGGGATCAGTCCACCTTTGTCCTGAGAGTTGACCTCAGCTCCGTGCTGCAAAAGGTACTCCGCCACCTCCAAGTTATTATAGCCCGCTATACACACGAACAAAAACATACGTGAACATATGTATGACAGCATGTTGGAGAAATCAATAATGGAATAGAACAATTTAACTGATTATTTTAACTTTAAGGAATTTTTAAACTGCTTTATGCTTACAAAAGCAGCAGGATGTAAAGTACATTTGTTATCACTGTAAGAAAATCCATCGAGCATCTACTCGTCACTTTTTCATGACTGTAAACTGTTTATAAATATAAACAGGATCTTAAAGTGTAACAACTTAAAACTGCATTCCTTCTAATGGCCAGCAGGGGGCGAGTCTACTGCATGCAAACTTCTAATAAATGTTTTACCTGATAAGCTGCTAAAATTTTCTTGATTCTTTCGATGTAATTTGTTGCTAACTTGTTTCAAATGTAACAAAACTATCGACATACACTGCCCCACTCCAGGGGGCGCTGCACAGTTGGGGTAACACAGACTGTCCTTTATGGATACACCTGCTAAGATGAAAAATACAGGCGTTGGTGTTTCAGGTGTGTGTATTTACTTACCGGCCAGGTGCAGCGGCGTGGAGTGCCTCCCGTGTTGGTCTCGACAGTTGACGTTGTCTCGAGTACAGAGTTTCTTCACTCGAGCCAGGCAGCCTTTCTTGGCGGCGTCCAGCAGGGCGGCGTCGCCCCGCAGGAGGTCCTGGATGTCTGTGTCGGCGTCCTTCACCAGATCCAGAGGGGTGTTACCATCCCGGTTTTTTCGTGTTGGGTCGGCGCCATGCTGGAGACAGGAAACAACCTAAACTTTCAACTGGCAGCTCGGCTCTGGTAACCAGCCGATGTTCAGTGAGCTGTGTGGTGCTGCTGCATCTATCTTTAAAGTCTTTATTTATTTAAAACGTGTGTGTGTGTGTGTGTGTGTGTACCTGCAGCAGGAGCTTGCAGATATCGTATTTGCCCTTGGCGGCAGCTTCGTGCAGTGGTGTGAACTTCCAGAGGTCGGCCACGTTGACCACGGCGCCGTGAAGAACCAGCAGCTCTGCGACTTCATAATGACCGTAAGAACAGGCGTTATGGAGAGGAACCAAACCCCTGCAGCAGAGACAGAACCACGACTTCAGCGCCCGTTTCTCCACCACAAAGAGAAGAAATCTGAGACATTTCTTTCACAGCTGCTCGCATCTGCAGATACTCAGTCCTCATCCTCACCCTTTATCCTTGGCGTGGACGTCGGCTCCGTGCTGCAGCAGGAACTGGACGACTGCCAGACGGTTGTAGCCGGCAGCGAAATGCAGCGGCGTGGACTGCCGACCTTCCACGTCCCTGCAGTTCACATTCTGTGCTGTGCAGAGCTTCTACAGATGCCGACAAACACAATGTGCCAAGACACAGAAAGCAGAGAAAAAGGGAAAGAAGGATTTTTCTCAGAAACTTTAAGTCCAACAATGAAGCAACCTGTGAACCTGCAGTTCCTCTAATGTCCAGCAGGGGCTCCAGCAGTGAGTCAGTCTCCCATGGTAAAACTTTACAGTAGAAATAAACATGTCTCATACAGCCTGGGATTAAAAAAAGGGTTTGATAATGTCCCCGGCATAACATCTGTATTTATATTTTCAAATTTTATTTAGGATTAGGGTCTGTATTGTTGGGGGCGTGGCTTCTGTGACTGACAAGCAGATGAAGACACAGGCGGTTGTAGCTTTCTGCTAGGCTTCACCTCACTAAACTGGAGTCGCTGAACATTTTGATGACATGAACGTGTTCCTGTCTTTAGAAAGCAGACGGTCCTCTGACATGGCTAACCTTGACGGTGTCCAGGTCTCCTGATTTGGACGCTTCCAGCAGCTGTCGGTCGACTTCAGAGTTCCCGACCAGAAATCCTTCTGCTGAGACAAACAAATACACCATGAAGCAAAGATGAGCAACGAAGACTTTAAACTAGCGATGTGAACGTGTGCGGCCACACTGAGAAACTGCAGCGTGGATGCTCATAGCTGAACGATTTTAAGATCAAAGGAATTCCGGCGCTAAGCCCCGCCCACATCCCGGAAGACGTGCGCTGGAATTGGCTGGCTGTTGTAGCGACCAGCCAATCCCCGCCCTGAATGACGCTCCCATTGAAATACATGGTAAATTTTTTGTTGAAAAAGTGGAATAACTTAAAAAATATAAAAGTTAAAGACGAGAAAAGTAGAAGCAGTCATGTCCAAAAGAAGAGGAATCCCACGGTGGTTGAACGGTCTCTCTACGTCGAACGGTGTCGGAGGAGATAGGTGCCAAAAAACGTACGGAATAGATAACAATAAAAAAAGAGGCCCATTTTCTCATAGACTTGTTTTTAGAAACAGAGGTGTCGCCCCCTGCTGGTCATTAGAATAAAGGCAGTTTAGAGCTGACTTTAAGCCACACCCACTTTTCATTTCAGTTTATGGAAATTAACCAGTAGGACACAGCAAAAGTGCACCATGTGTCCAATAATCATTGATCGTTATTCTACTGATTATGTCTTGATAAATTAACTGATCACATCCCGTTTCTCTCCTTACGAGTTTACTTCCTGCTGAATTAAAGGATAAATAAATGGATAAACATTGCTGCATAGCAAACGTCCACATACTTTTGGTGCAGCAGCGTTTTTCCTTTCGAGTTAAAAAAAACTGACTATTAAAAACAGGCATGATGCTTTCCGTCACCTTGCAGTATCTCCTGCACGCTCTCATTGCCCAGCTGTGACGGCGACAATCCCTGCAGTGACATGAGCAGCGGGTCGCAGCCGGCGGTCAGCAGCAGCCTGCAGGTCTGCAGGTGGCCGCAGCGAGCGGCTCGATGCAGCGCCGTCTGGCCGAGATGATCCACCGCGTTCACCTGGAGGGAAACGACAGGCGGGATTCAGCTCAGGTGTTTCTGATGCGGCAGCGACTCTTCACTAATGCACCAAAGTCGCATTTTAAACTGCTGCCTGCTCACCTTTGCTTCGTGTTTCACCAGAACCTCGATGACATCGTTGTGGGCTTTCTCTGACGCCATGTGGAGCGGGGTCAGCAGGCTGAGGGAAACAGTGACATCACAAAAAGATCAAGAGCTGTGTGACATCACAAACATCACCGAAACAGGAAGTGAAACACTCTGACGTCTCAGGACTCACTCTTTAGTCTTCTCGTTGATGTTGGCGCCCTTCCTTAGGAGAACTTCACACACTTGCTTCCTCTTTGGGTACGGCGAGGCAGCCACACAATGCTGAGGACACACACACGCACACACACGCACGCACGCACGCACACACGCACGCACACACGTTTGTTTCTAACACTGAAAATGGTCAAATCTGCATGAATAACTTGGGGCGACTGCACAGGACTGAACACGGCGCCTCACCAGCGCCGTCTCCTGAGTCTGCGGGTGTTTGAAGCTGATGGTCTCGGCGCTCAGATGCTTCTTTACTTGAACCATGTCGGCGTCCCTCGCCGCCTGCAGCAGGCTTTGACCTCTGAACTCATCTAAGAAAACAGAAAATCCTCGATGTGCACGGGAATCTGCGAATGACTGTTTGACTTATCTTCTTACAAAGAAGGAAACAGGACGTACAGGCCAGCCGCTCCTTCAGCTGCGCGGTCGGAGCGAGGTCGGTGGAGCTTTTATTGTGACAGTTCAGGAGGGTGGGGTCGGCGCCGTAGCTCAGCAGCAGAGAGCACACCTGCGCAAACACACCAGGGCTACCTGAGTCAGATCTGGGAGGAGGGACTATTTCTACAGCAGAAAGTAGTTCCGGTGCCAATGATGCTGTGATCTGTGTGACTGTTCAGAGTTACTCTGTGTCAAACATTCACAGCTTGTTCTGCTGATAAAGACACGGCCATAGTAATGAAGAAGGGGACAATTCAATGAGGGTAAAGTTCTGCAGGAGGAATACATGTTTTTACTTTTATAGTTTAAGTCCAAAGAGTGGAGCTGACAGCGTTTCTTCATCATGTAGAAAACTGAGACGTGCTGTAGAGATGCACTTCCTATGCTCACATTGAGATTTCTCAGGGATTAAATGTGTAGTTAAGCTTTTTTTATGTGGCTCATGATGTAAAAACACTTTGACATTAATCTGCTTTACTGGTTATTTGGATGAAGCAGCGGTTTTAAGGAGAAAAGCACACGGCTCTCATGTTAGAAGCTTAACTCGTATCACAGTGTGAGGTTTCATCGGGAACAACACGGAGAAAACATCTTTAATGAAGGTGCAAACATCCCACACACTACAGCGCCATCTAGTGACCATCTAGAGTGTGTTTTACCTCCACACGGTTCTTGGAAGCAGCTTCATGCAGAGGCGTGAACTGCCACAGATCCATGGCGTTCACGCAGGCGCCGTGCTGCAGACGCAGACATGATGGGTTAGTACGGGTATGACCTCCACCCCCCCCACCCGTACACGTGCACAGTGCCCAATAGGCTCGAGCCTGATTTCAGGTGGATTAAGTGACAGATACCTTCACCAGCAGCTCGGTGACCTCGTAGTGGCCGTACGAGCAGGCGTTATGAAGAGGAACCAGGTCCCTGAAACACACACGACAGCGCGCGGTCAAAACAGCGGCCGCGTTTATCGCGCCACAGCAGAGGTGGAGCACTGTGTGCGAAACACAGACTGCAGGCCTCTGTCGAGCCTTACAGACGAAGGAAAGGGCAAAGAAGCTCCACACAGACTCTCACCCCTTATCCTTGGCGTGTACGTCGGCGCCGTGCTGCAGTAACAGCTGCACCGTCTTCACGCGGTTGTAACCGGCGGCGAGGTGTAGCGGCGTCGACTGAAACAACAACAACACAACCCGGTGGTGCGTTACAACGCAGGGACACACCGACACAAGCTTCCACCCTGCTGTCAGAGTTATGACCAGCACAAAGATTTTACTTCTCTACATTAATCCATTAAACACAAGGCGCTGGATCCAGTCAGGACCCGGATCTACACATTTTAGGTTCTGTCTCCAATTTTTTTTTTGCTATTTTACTTTTATTTTAACCATTTTATTCATTTCTGCAGTATTTTTGCTGGTTAACAATATTTAAACCATGTATTTGTTTTTTTTATTTAACTCAATAACAATTTATTTTAACCAATTATCAGGAGCGTAGCTAATTGGTGGCACATGTGGTTCCCATGCCCCGCAAAACTTGATTTAACTGATTAGACGTCACACACTTCTTGGATAAAAGCGTTCAGCTCAGTTTGGTATAGACTCAGACCCTCGTCGTTACCTTTCGTCCATCACTGGCGTGACAGTTGACGTTGAGCGGCGTCAGCAGAGCCTTCAGCTTCTGTTCGTTGCCGCTCCTGTGGAGACATCGGCATCGTGTTCACCCAACCACAGCTGGAGTTTAATGAATTATATTCAAGACTTCTATCACAGAAGAATCTGCCCATGTGTTTTCTCGCGAATGTCAGAATCTACGGAAACGAGAGCGAGCGCTGACAGACTCATTTCTTACGTTTCTGAGAAATGAATCAAAAATCCTGATGAAAAGCAAAACTTTACATTTATGCAATTAAAAATCGAAATTTGAGTGATGACACATCTAAAAATTTATGCTTCAACCAATCTGGGCGTAACAGAATTACAGAATACTGTACCTGGCACTTTCCAGAAGTTCATCTTTTCTGTATTCACCTGAAAAAAAAACACACACACAGGAAGAAGCTGATAAAATGTTTCTCTAAACTTGACCTTTGAACTCTGACCACTTTTTGTTTTAGTCTAAATATAAATGACGACCAAAAATAATTCTGTCCCCGTGAGGTCCAGCTCACCCATCAGGACCGCTTTGGCGGACGGATCAGCCAGATCCAGAGCGGTTCGACCGTCGGTGTTCCTGATGGTCGGCTCAGCACCGTGCTGCAGCAACGCTACACACACGCAGACACACACACAAAGACATTTTCAATTATTAATGTGTTCAGAATACAAACAAGTCAGTTTGACAGGAAGCGACTCAGCAGGTGCTCTTCAGTGAGGCCGGTGACTCTAATCTTAAGTAAATTCACATTTTTAAAAAGATTTTAGAAGGCTCTGATTGGGCGTTATGATGACACTGCAGGAAGTGTGTGACGTGTGTGGAGGGTGTGGCTTGTAGGCTGTTAGTGGACATACGTCTGATCTACAGGACTCCACCAGCTGCAGTGAGACTTTCATTAAAAACATAAACAGATGTGAAGACACTGCTGTAATTCACACTCTGACCTGATGGTGGCAGTGTTCCAATGGCTGAAGTGTCCTGCTGCTCTCTGAGCACAGTGACAGTTCATGGTCTGGATCTCCAAAGCTGGTGCTGGGTGCAGATTCCTCATTATGTTCAATATGTTTGGTTTCAGAAGTCAAAGCTTATTTATGTCTACGTCCATCTTTTATATACAGTATATGGCCACAAATAGTTTTTCAGGACAAATTTCCCAATCGGCATGACGCCGATTTCCTTCCTGCATTTCTTTCCGTTATAGCTTTGTGTCATGTGACACGGTGGCAGGACCCCAACGCAGACACAGAGACAGACAGAAATGAACAAAATGCTAAACTTTATTAGGGATCAGGGAGCAAACAGAAATACAAAACTAAGAACGAGACGACAAGGACAGCAAACAAGCGAGGAAGGAAACAGGACACAGGTGAGAGCACCCGACACCTGAAGGCAAAGAGGGCGGAGCAAACGATGACAGGGGAAGTGGAACGAAAACAGGAAGTAACCAAAAACACCACGACAAGACGACTCACAGCAAACATGACAACAGTCACGGGAACACAAGAGGAACTGACGTGTCCACGAGACAAGGAGGGAGGCAGACACACAAACAACACAAGCAACTGACAACACGGCGACAAAGTCCATCACAGGTTAGCTTCATTCACCAGAGCGAGTAATCGTCCGCATGAAAAGTCTGAAAGGATCAAAGCTGCTGATCATCCATTGTAACACACTTCCTGAATTATTAGATTAACACAAAATATAATTTCTGCATCGTTTTGAAGTCAAATTTTCATGAATATTTCGGCTGAAATGGTTTTTCAGACGTGGTTTTATTTCTGCTTTGATTCAAGCGAAGCCTTTTCTGTGTGTGTGTGTGTGTGTGTGTGTGTGTGCGCGCGTGTGCGTGCAGTGACTCCTCCTCTGTGTCCTGCAGGTGTTTGAATCTGGATCTTTTGTACCTATGCACACGTCGATCTTGCCCTTGATGGCGGCCTCGTGGAGCGGGGTGTAGTTCCAGTTGTCTCTGGCGTTGGCGTCCGCCCCGTGTTG
>VUQR01012585.1:0-10878 GCA_015108515.1 Hemichromis elongatus | reverse complement strand
GAACTTTCTGAGTCCTGTTGGTCAAAAAGTCCAATATCCACAGGGTCAGCTGGTCATCCAGGTGGAATCGGGAGGATAGTTTAGTGGCCAGGATATGAGGCTGCAGAGTGTTGAATGCTGATGAGAAGTCAGCAAACAGAAGTCTGGCAGAGGAGTCAGGGCACTCCAGATGTTTGTGAATGGAGTCCAGGATGAAGATTTTTGCATCATCGACACCTCTGCGTGCACGGTAAGCAAACTGGAGTGGGTCCATCAGGGGGTCAGTTGCTCTAATGATGTGCTCTTTTATGATCTTCTCCATGGCCTTCATCACGAGAGAGGTGAGGGCCACAGGACGAAGGTCATTCAGAGACTTTGGTTGGTTTCTTTTGGGGATGGGGATGATTGTGGAGTGTTTCCACAGCTGGGGGACTGTGTGACTGTCAACTGTCAAGATGCAAGTAAAATACAGCAAAAATAACTAAAATCAAAGAGTCATTGGCACTAAGTCCTGTTGCTGTTAAGTCTATTTTCACCTGTTTAGCAGGAGTGGGACCGGTGGAGATTTCCCCGGTAGAAGTGGATGTGGTAGCCGCTGTAGTCATGTCAGTGGGGGGGATCCAGGGGTTTCTCTGTGAATTTCACATTCCCGTGGCGGCGTGCTAGGTGCTTGCTCAGATTTGAAGTTTAATTTTTTTTTCAGTGTAGAAAGAAGTTTTCTTCCCTTTTCTTACAGAAGACGCTAATGTTTGACTGACTCAAACTCAAAGTAATGTAAGTATTTCGTAGCTTTAAATTCTGCATGGTCGTACTCTCTCCCACACTCCATATTATCCATTGTTGATCTACCAGGTCTGTTACTTCCAAGGACGTCACACACTCATACGTCATTGTCATGAGACACTCTCACTAACAAAATCACAGTTTAGTAAGACAGTAACACAGGGTGGGAAAGTAACAGTAATCTAATTACTTTTTTGCAATAGTCATCCCTTGTTACTTGAAAAAAGTAATTGGATAATGCATTATTGCCCATCTCTGATTCCCCAGTTTAATAGTCTGTTTAAATGAGGCTTTTACATTGTGTTTGGGACAAATCTGAACAGTTTCATGTTAGAATATTTCATTATAATGTTCATTGTAAATTCTGGTGTTTTAAAATAATGTTAAAACTTCCAAATTTAGATAACACAATCAGAACAACGAAGAAACAACCACTATGAAAACATCTATATACTGTGTTGAAGAAATATTAACCAAAGTTGAATATGGAGCTGGCTGTAGTTTTGCGTAATATTGCTGTTGTTGTTTTCGTGGACACATTTTTATTTACAATGAGCAGCTGTCACCAAGAAATGCCACTTGAAGCGATGGGGGTAGGAACATGAAGGAAGTCTCATAATTTGAAAGAAAAACATAACCCAGTCAAGAATTTAAAGCAAATCCACAGGAAAAATCCTGAGCCCCTAGTAGTGGAAGTTTTTATTCAACTTTGCAGAAAATAATTACAAAACGTACTTTTAAAACGATTTGGTGTGACTTCATAGGTATCAACCAAGAGGTAGAATAAGTCATCTACCAGTCGGAGGGTTGGTTGTTCGTTTCCAGCTTGTGTATACCATTGGGCAAGATCCTGAACCCCATGTTGCTCTCCAATTATCTAGTGTGAATGTTAAACTAGAAAAGTACCATATAAGAACCACTTCATTTACAGCTCTGCGTCTACGCTTAGCTCATGCCATAAGAAAAAAAACCCCCAAACAGTATGAATATATTTTTATGTTCCCATTCTTTGACTTTGATAGCGTTTCTTCTCATTATTATGGCCTACAAAGTCATAATTTTATGAGATACCTTAAAATGCTAAGAAATACAGTGTGGTTAATTTTGTGGCCTAAAAGAATATCATTTTTCACAATTGAGCTCCGCAGTATGTGTGAGACATTGTCAGCGAGTTTTGACATCCAAATAAAGTAAATCATCCTGAACCATGGCTTTGAATAAAGACAGCAATTAGATTTTTGCTGCACATTTAATTTTATGTACTGTATTATTTAGTTTATTCAGTAGAATTAAAGCCATGATGTCACAGGCAAACGAGCAAAAATAAATTTGTTTTCAAGGAAGTTTTTAAACAAAGACTTGTTTCTCTAAGTCTTCTATCTCTGCATTTTGCAATTGGGTCCTCTCCACCGCATCGCTTATAGTGTATTTGGTAACTGGTTTTTTTTTGGAACTTCCAAAATATCTGCATGTGGTTTATTCCCCACAGACGAAAACATGGTGGCCCCAGGAATCTACCTTTCAGCTCTGTTCTATTGTTCTTCTTAATCTTGTGAGTCACGAAGCACTGAGAGGTAATCTGGAAACAGTAACAGTAACACAGTGCAAAATTAGCAAGGGATTTTGAAAGTGTGGGATGCCGAAGGAGTCACAGCAGAGACAGGTGTGAGACAGGTAATTCAGGTGTATTTAAGACTATGGGAAATTTTTGCATTCATTGCAGAAAAGGATTTGCCATTTAGTACTGCAAACTCAAAAGCTTATCTGACAAATCTTAAACATAAATCAATAGATGTATGAAAGAATTAGTCAAATAAGTTAAAATGTGACTGAAAAGAACTGGAAACACAAAAAAACTTTGTGTAAGTCATTTGGAACAAGCAATAAAGAGAACAGTGTAGGTAGCTTAAATAAAAACACAGGTAGCTGAAAGCTAGCCAGACATTTGTTATAACACTCTATCAGTCAGTACTTCTGAAAATCTAAATATAAGCCTAAAGCACGTGGACTGCAGCAGTAGAAAATAACACCAAATACCACTCCTGTCAGGAAACAACAAGAAACTGAGCCTACAACTCAAACAGGCTCATAAAATTGAACAACAGAAGGCTAGAAAAGCATTGTCTCATCTGGTAAGTCTCAGTTTTGATTTCTGCTGTGACATTTCGATGGTTGAGTCAGAATTTTGATATTTGGAGGTGCCGCGAGCAAACCTTCAGCATTTTTGATGCTATCATGTGAACATGAACTCAAATCTCAGAGGAATGGTTGCCAAAAAGAGTTAAGTCTCTTCTAAAGGTAAAAAGTGTCCAACCTAGTGCTAGCAAGGTTTAACTAACAAGGTGGCCAGTGTATATGTGTATATAACTTTAAGGTATTGTCGGATATCACTATATTAAATCTTGCATTAGTAACTAGCTAAAACATTTTAGCGAGCAGGCTAATACAAAAAAAGTAGTAGTAGTAAACAAACATGTAGCTAGCAAACATGTTTTATATGTACCACTATTAAAGATGTCATATCCAGGTATAAAAAATATTTAGGCAAAAATAAATAATCTTATTAATTATATAAGTTAAAGATTGAACCCATTTTCTGTTGTCAAAATTTTATCTTCATTTTAAAGATGCAAGAATTACTTTGAGAAGATTTCTGCAGAAACTAAACAGGTTTAGGCTACTTATTATTTTTATGATTGTTTTCTGTGTAGAAAAGTAAACAGAAATAACCTGGATAAAGCATGGTGAACCATGTTGCTGAAGAACGCTTGTAGTTTCTTTCTTTATCTTTGTGCCTCATTACAACCAGGGATTATTTTGTGACTGACTTGATTCACCTTGTGTTTTTCATCCAGCTATCCGTCCATCCACGAATTTCCCAGAAAAAGTATGAGGCAAAGACCGGCAGTGTTTTTCTTTTTAGTCACATCATGAGACAAAGGAAAATTAAGAGAAGATTACGAAAAAGCGGGATGTCTGACTTATTTGCATGGCTGGAAAATGAGATAGGTATTAGACAGTGTGTCACTTCAGGTAGGCGTGAGACTGGAAGATTTTCCCTGAATGTCTTTGCTATATACTGTATGGGAATTAATCATTCACCAGACAGAATTTTTTCATTCTTTGTGGCCAGTTAGCAAAACTCAGCACTTTCAGCCTTATTTCAGTCAGATATAAAAGTACAAAATTAATAAAAAAAATCATCAGGTTGGCTGTAAAAACAGGACTTTAATGGAAACCTAAACACAGTTTTGTTTCCATTGTTTCTCCTCTTTTCTCCAAATTTTAACATAATTACTTATTAAGCTAGTTTTATTTGCTTCTTAAATCAGTAAAATAGTTAATCATATATTTTGACTCTAGTCATTAACAGTGATCATCATATTACTTAAAAATCTGAGGGGTATTATTATAAGGTTAAACTTCCTTTATTCAAATCTCTTATATAATAATAATAATAATAATAATAATAATAATAATAATAATAATAATAAATGGGCTGGCTAAAGTCACACAGGTGTACAAACTAGTCACTGACCAAGTTTCACCACTGCTGGATGAGTACTTTGCAGACAACTTGGTGTCATCCATTTAAACGACAGCTGACCATAGCAGTTTGCTAGCAACCACACCAATCACCAGAAGGGATTTTAGTTCAGCACCCTCTTTGCAACTGTAGCTGTGTCCCAAAACCTAGGCTGCAATCTTCGGAGGACCCGACCTTTGTGATCTGGGTCCTTCAAAAATGGGGAAGCCCGCGGAAGTGTGAGGCTTGTGAAATGGAACAGTCTAGCCTTCAGATTTGCATCACCAGCTGTCTCAGTGGAGTTTAATAAACTCAGCTGTCTGCTCCTTGCTATATAAAAACAGGACATTGGAGTAAACTCTGTATCATCTCACTCTTCTGTTTAATCAGTTTTCTGTTTGATGTTTATTTAGCTGTGTGAAAACTATAACTTTAATCTCAGCCAAACCGATTTACTCACAAACAAGTAAAACACTGAAAGAAGCTAAGCAATAACATTTTTACGTTATCTAAGTGACTTATATATCATAACCTGAGTAGCGAAAGACTGCGGAGGGTCAGAAAACGATGTGCCAGGAGTTCGCTGTTCTCGTCGGCTCTAGTGATCCTTTAACCCCCGGCTAGCTATCAATAAGGTGGGTAACAGATATCTCGGAGCACTTTTTGCAAATATGTGATGTCTTGATTAACCAAATAGATATTTGAAGTTTACACAGCTACATTCCTGCCTGAAAATATCTTAAAAGTTTATTTTGTAACCAAGAAAGAGTAGTAAGTGTAATATTAAAACTAAGTAGCTGCCGCCATTGTTGGAAACTGGAATTGGCTGGGTCGTGCTATGAATTCTGGGATAGGGTCGGCCACAAATAATACACCCGACCCATCTTTCAAATTCAGGGAAACGAAGGACGCATTTGTAGGCCACATTTGGAGCAGCCTTCGAATTGGGACAGCCTTCGTCGCCTGGCTGTGACGTAATTGGTCGACAAATGCGGCCTCTGAAGGATGCGGCCTAGGTTTTGGGACACAGCTTATAACTGCCAGCAGCCACTTGCCAACTGATTCTACTGAGGAGCCAGAAGTTGCTAGGAGGTTGCACACAGGTGTGCAGGTGTGTCGGAAAAAAATGAAAAGAACTTTTGATGTGTATCAATTATATTTTTTCCTCTTGATTTTCAAGTCTTCATAGAGCAAACTTAAAAGAACAATGTTTAAATCTGCTTCTTTTACTACAATAAAATTTAAAACAAAGATTTTAGGTATAATCCAATCATGAAGACATATTAAAATTTCACAATATTACATTGACTTTTCTCAATTGTTTTACCATTTCATGTTATGCTAAAAATGATCAACAATTATAAATCTTATATAATAAACATTAGTTTGACCTAAAATATATATATATTATCTGACTTTTGTTGTTCGTGCTAATATAGAGATGCTGCCACTTTGAGACAGAGCCACTTTTCACACTGTTTAAAATAGAAAAATTTCCAAATGTCAAATAGCAAGAGGTGTCTTTGTTACTGTGTCCTCTGATCCCGATTTTTTTTCTCATTCTATCTCAGGTTTCTCATGTCAGTTGAACCCTGTTGGCCTCCTGGCTAAACTTCCCTGCATTTAAACGTTTGTAGTCCAGTTTCCGTCACCCCAGCCTCTTCACAAAGCTCCTGTTCCTCTAATTTAATGTGGAGCTACTGACGCTGACGCTAGCCTGAATGTATGAGCCGAGGGCTCCACGACGCGGAGTAGGATTCCAGCTTTCAGGGCCGAGGGGAGGATTTCCTTTTCAACATGTCTGGCTGGTAAATATGTCACCAGGCTGGAAACCGATCCTGTGAAAAACAGGTGGGATGTTTTCAAACCCGCTACAGGAGTGCATGTGATCTGTCTTTCTTCCCTCACACACGCACACACACACATATTTGAAAGTAAAGAGAGTCAGTTCCCTGCCAGCAAAGGTATTATCTGTCAAGAGTAAGCAGCCCTGAAGCAGTTTATCTGAGATCGGCTGCTAAATCTTCTCTCATAAGATTCCTCAAAGATTTACTGTGTGTGGTGTGTCGGTACCTCAAAAGGAGTTACATTTCACCAAACACCCCCACGGTGGTAACGAAAATGAAACGACAGTGACCTTTCCAATGACAAATCCATCTTGACACAGAGGTGTGTTGTGTGAAGCCAGTATGGACTCTCAGCCAACCCGCTGTCATCACATGCATCAAAGAAGAAAAAACCCTGTGATTCATTCTTATAATGAAGTAGTAGAAATGCTGCTGCATACTCTGAGATATGCTTTGTTTTTTTATAACTCAGACAATAATTTATTGCTTGACTCCAGTAGCTGCGACCAGGGACCAATACTTGATCAGTTTGTTATCATTAGAAATTTCAACAAATGAACAAATCCACCAAAATTCACTACACCTTTGGATCCATGTACTGATACTTACCGGATACCGTTTAGCCTCTTAGCATGCTAATGTACAGACGTTTAGGCCTCCAACAAAAAAATAAACAGCAACATAAGTAGCTGATAAAAGACGCGTGCTTTTTTTTAATAAATGATGCCACTATGTTGAGAGTTTTGGGGGGTTTTTTTAGGTGTGGTTCTGTCCACATGCGCACAGGTGTTTTGGAAAGTACAGGTTTTTCTGTGTTCTGTCCACACTGCTGAGAGGTTTAGTTTGAAAAGATTTATATAGGCTTATAAAATCAAAATGTTTATCAGGAAAGGAAAAGGAAATCAGACGATTACGATGAAGCATGGTGATCTGTGACTTTGATAAAAATCTGTAGTTTCGTTCTCTGTCTTTGCCATTATGTTTGATTATTGTAACATTTTTTACACAGTAGGTTTAAAAACAAAGTTGGGAGACCCATGATTGTTTGGAAGCAGCTATGTTTTAAAAGATAATCATTTGCTGGAAATGGAAAATGTCATCGTTACCAGTGTTACAGTTTCAGCGCTTCTTGGCACATTCATCTACCTCAACTTCCATCCGCTAACTTAATCACTTTCTTTATCACTTAACAGTAAACACATCTTGTTTTTTTGTTATTGTTATTTTTTTTTTTACATTTTAAATAAAAGTTAGTATTATAGGAAATGATGTATGTACAACTAACAGTCCCAAAAACTGCAGTTCCTCTAGTGGCCTCTTGAGGTCAAGACTGCTATGTTGAAATTTCCAGCTTTAGAGCATTAAAAATCATGTGCACAACTGCCACATAAAACAGTCCCCACCCCCGATTAGATAACTTTCACCTCTATAGTAACCTAATGGAAGTTTGAGGTGAGTGAAATTATAGTATTTAGTGTGCTCCTTGGTGTCTTTGTCTGTGCAGTTTATGGCTGTACCTTGCTAACTAAACTTGCTAGTGAAGACCAGGGATGTCAAACTGATTTCAGCCCGCTTTGATCTTAGGCAGGTCGGACCAGTGAAACTTTGTTTTCTGTCAGTGTAAAGAAGTTAAATTACACTTTTACTCCCTAATATATCTTAATATTTATTTCATTTTTATATAGCACCAATTCAGAACAACAGTCAATAATATAGCATAATATAAGAAAGATGTGTAATTTCAAGAAATTTTGCCATAGTAAATAAAAGAAGCTGCTCATTGGGCTTAAGGACATAAATGTGTTAAATTATAGAAAACGTTCTTGTAGCTCATTGCCCAGACTGTCCTATTATAAAGCAAAGTTTTTATTAGTTCACATTTTACCCACCGTAAAATAAAAGAAAGGAAACAAAACAGATATATGTAAATAGATAGAACTGAGAATTCATTGGTTATCGATTAGTGTGTTACTTTGGCGTAGCATGATTGGCCATAACGGAGGGAGGTTATCAGTAGGACAAGTTGTAAAACTTGCAAAAATACAATTAAAACTCCCAAATGTATGCTTGACTCTTTATGCTAGACTCCTGTTACTGATAACAACACACCACTCTTTTTTATGATCACTTTTGGGTCCACAAAAACCACCCAAAACAGTATAACAGCTTTCAACCAGGTGTGCCTCCAGAATTTTTTTATAGCAAAAGCAGCTTAAAATTCACTCTCCCAGAATGTTGTTACATAATGTCAGCAATTTTTTTTAATGTATTATTTATTTATTTATTTTGGGGCGGGTAGTGCCCCCTCAGCCCCCCCTTGGTGGTGCCCCTGCTTCCATGTTGAGTTAACGTTCAAAATCAGTGTTTGACACCTTGGTGGCCACACCCATATTTTAAACAGTCCCAACATATATACAACCACTAAATATCAAAAGAAATCGTTCACTAGTTTTTGAGAAACTTAACTTTTAACCAAAAAGAAACACACACAGTTGTTTTAAACCAATAAGAGTCAGGGGGTGATCAGCAAAGTCATTAGGCTTCATCCTCTTGGGATCATTAATTCTTGCTCCCATCCATCAAACTGATGCCAAGATGTTTTGGCTTGGCCCAAAGTGGTAGACTGACAGACACTGGGGACGTCGCTGAGGCTCTGTAAACAGCCCAAACACAACAGTGGGAGTGCCTAAGATGTCAGAGAACGGGTCGTGAGAGATGTGAATCCATCCTGGCATCACACAAGAATGTCTGCACATAATTAGGTCTCTTGGAAACATGTCTGTGACAGCAAGTGGTAATTAAATCAATGACACAGTCGTGCTACACTATAAAAAGTCCCTGGCAGCCCTTCGGTTTGTTTGTTTTTTTTCTCACACTCAACATTTGGCTTATCCAATGTAGCAGGATGTAAGATATCCATAACACATTCTGCAGCTAAAAGAAATTGAGCCTCATGGTCTAACAGATTTTTGGTATGTTTTAATCATGCACAAAATAATAGAAACCTGTCAGTGAAGAAATCAGTTCTACTAAGGACACATTGGGAAGCTGGAAGCACATCGAGGGCCAGACATGGCCCTGCATTCACTTGCTTGTTCTGGGAAGCAGTTGTGTTTGTTTGTTTGTTTCTTTTTAAAGGTTAATTCGCTGCTGAAGGGCAGCAGAGAAAAACAAAATACTTTTAATTGTTGTGACACATTGATAAAGGATTGCATGATTGTATATATAAAAAATAATAGAAAACAGACAGTAAAAATTAAGCTTTCTGTGTCATTTCGGGGATCTGTATTAAATGAATAAGGTTGTCCTTGGCTTGGATTTCATCTTCAAAATAAGTATTTGATTCTGCTGGTAGTACTGATTTGTATGTTGCTCATTTTATGACTGGCCTAATGCAAAACACCATGCTGTAAAAAATCAACATAATTTAGTCGTATATCTTCCAGAATTACAAAGATATTTGACTCAAATTTATGCATCTTTCTGTGTGTGTTGTGTGTGTGTTCGTTTATTGTATATTGGGTGGGTCAGTAATGGCCACACCCCTCTGCACGTCATGATCTGAGTGACACCAGCCGCTCTCAGATCCAACACGTTCATTCAGCTCAGAAAAACACAAACTCATCTACTCTTAGTTCTCAGGTCATCACTTGAAAACGATCACAGCAGCCCCTCACCTTCACCCACCAGCATCACTATTATAAAGCGCCCGTCCTACGGTTTACGTGAACGCGCAAGCGCGAGTCCACGCGCGGTACAGCACCGCGACTCGTAGAGGAGGAAAAAAACGGAGCGAGAGCGAGGAGAGAGCACAGAGGAGCCGGAGGAGCTGCTGTGGGAGGAGGGCAGACGTGACGGGAGCACCCAAAACAGAAGCTGCCGGGAGTACGACACGGACGGGAAAGCAAAGACGGAATCTTATCTGCGGCACATTTTGGAGATTTGCGCAGCCGGATACGCGCGCTGTTAACGACGGCGGCTTTTTCCCTGCGGTAAAAAAATAAATAAATAAAAAATCAGCCCGAGTGTTTTTGGTGAGGAGGTCTGCTCTTCCTCTTCAGAAAGGACGGTCTGATACGGAGGGCTGTGCTCGGACTGAAGGCACGGTGGAGGAGGTAAGCCTTCCTTTTCTCCTTTCTTTCAGCTCCGTGTTGTTCAGCTCCCGCTGTCAGTAAGAGCAGACACCGGTGTGAGGAATGCCAATGCTGGCTGCCCCAAGCAGTCAGTTCATCGGCTGCAGCCTCCTGTCCACCCCCACCAGAACACCTAACCCACACCATCATTAAAAAAAAGAAAGCCCTCCACCTCACGATGCATACAGAAATACACACCTAGACCTTTCTCACCCGCTTGCACCGCCGCCACCGCCTCGGATGAATGTCACCCTGTTACCTTACATATTGCAGTGAATGTGCGGGTACGGTTACAGATGTTGGCCGGTGGATGCGATGCTCCACATCTGGCGGGGTGCAGCAGATAAGCGTGACGCACTGGTGTAAACGGATAGGACGGTCCGGGGCGCTGACCCGGCCGGGCTCTGTGTCGCAGAGGACGGTCTGCTGGAGCTGCAACTGCAGGGCTTTGTTTTTGTGTCATTTACCTCCCCGCTAACACGCACGCTCTGAGGGCTCGTGACTATCGGTGGTGACATTTTTTTTTTGTCGTCAAGCGCGAGCCTTTCAGCTTGCTGACATCACGCTGCTGCTGCTGCTTTTTTTTTTTTTTTTTTTTTTTTTTTTTTTC
>VUQR01012582.1:0-10709 GCA_015108515.1 Hemichromis elongatus | reverse complement strand
CCTTGTTCCCTCCTTCCCATCTGCTCCCTGTTTCCTTTGCTATCTGACTTCCCACCTTCATTCCTGATTTTCATGTAGCATAAGGAAGCATACAGACAAGAAAAGACTCAATGAAACACACCACATGTCATTTTATGGATCTTAGAGGAGCATGTACCCAAACTCACCATAAAAGTTCTGTCTGAGAGATAGGAAGTGAACCAGTTGTGTACAGCATCAGAGAGGCCCACCATGTGTTTATAACTATCAAAATAAAGCAGAAAGTGAAAACTAAACAGCGACATGCAGAAACAAATGAACTTAATACTAGGAAACTAACAGGAGAGGGTGGAACAAAAAACACCAAAAGAAGAACTAAACTGTAATAAGAACTAGAGTTAAACACCATAAAGAAAACACATAAAGAAAATGTAAACAAAAAGCAAACTCAGAAACAAACAGAATACTTAAATAAACAAAACGTGAAAGCCCAAAAACTAAATAAAACACTGGGTCAACGACCCGGGACGAGGCTATACAGGGGCTCATTCACCCACAGCTACCCATGGTGGGCTAACACATGCACGTTTACGGGGCTCAACCAGACAGTTGCCTGTGAGGAGGAGTTTATGACGGGCAACCGTCTGCTGAGAGAAAAAACTAGAGCACAGAGAGATGGGTATAAACCACAAACAGGACAGAGTGCTACGTAGTGAAGGTGTTTCAGGTCTGTGGTGTCAACAAAAAGGTTCTAGAAGATTTTTACATCCAGAAAAACTCTTTAAATATGGTCACGCATGTCTACAGAAACAAGATGGCGGTGGCCGGAATGTTAAAGCTGAAGTTTCCTAAACCAACATGCCTGTGTCTATGTTGTAATGTGGATTCTTCTGTGTTTTTCAGTACTACATTAAAGCCAAGGACTGGTGGTTTTTTGGTTTCTACTTCTGCATCCCTCTGGCCTGCTCAGCCATTTTCTACAGCCTCATGACCTGTGAGATGATCCAACATGAGAAAGAAAGTCTAAAAATCTCATTGACCGAGCACCTCAAACAGGTGATCACCAACTCTGTAAAAAGGAGGGCTGTTTATGGTTAACACACAAACAAGCTTCTAATGCGAAGTCCTCTCTGCAGCGTAGGGAAGTCGCTAAGGTCGTGTTCTGCCTGGTGTTGATCTTCGCCTTGTGCTGGTTTCCGCTCCATCTGGGTCGCCTGCTGAAGAAGATCATCTATGATCGAGACCTCAGCGAGCAGCGATGTGAACTCCTGAAGTAGGCCGACCATCATGCACTGCTGGGAAAACAAAGCTTTTTCTGTTTGTTTTTTTCTGGCTGTTTACATGTGTCTTCATTTTGTAGTTTCCTGTTGGTCCTCGACTACATCGGCATCAACATGGCCACCATCAACTCCTGCATCAATCCCATAATCCTCTTCTTTGTGTCCAAGAAGTTCAAAAACTGCTTCAAGGTAAACACTGAACATAGCAGCGCTGTGTGAGAGCGAGTTCTTAATCTAAACAGCAGAGAATCTGCTTGTTTCTGTGCCAGCGTAGCATCGCAGCGAGGTCACGGGGTCAAAGGGCGTGAGACAGATATAACAGAGAAACATAGACTTATCAGATGATCCCAGACTGGAACTATCTTGAGGACAGAGTGAGAGGGGAGATGTATAAACATGGAAAGGTCATGACCTTTGATAATAGAGTTATGGGAAGTGAGTTACATGCCGGGTTAAAGGGGCACTCCACTGAATTAGCTCATAAAGGTCATCATGGGAAAAGTTGTATTGACATTCGTGTTTAAGCTGATGAGTTATAGGACCATTTCAGACATTATATTATACAGAGTTGATGATGTTTCTGTCAAAGTGCTGACCATGTATAGGGAATGATATATGGGGATTGTAAATATCACAAACTTTCATTAATGTGCGTAAGTTACATGTGAACTCTCTGTGCTGTGAGCTTTTTATTGTAATTACAATAACAACATGCTGTTGCACTGATAAAACTAAATAAACCAGATGGCTGGTGGTTCAATCCCCGGCTCCTCCAGCCAGGGTGTCAGGATACTAAAGGTGGCGAGGTGGTTCTGTGCTCTTTCACCAATGTGTCTCCTGTGAGTCGCCCACCTGACTGAGGTACCCCTTTAACCTGACTCCCCTTTGTCTGTCTGTCTGTCTCTCTGCAGTCCTGTCTGTGCTGCTGGTGTTACTCTGGCTCTCTTTCTAACAGCATGCTGCCTCTCCACCATGGGACGAGCCTGCAGTACAAACACACTGACCACTGAGTGAGCAGGACACTGGCCTCCATCTGCAGCTCTGAGCGCTGAACCAGGCTGTAGAGCAGCCACACGACACACTGACTGTGTGTGAAATACAGCACAGAGTACACCAGCGCAAAGAACTTGAACATGAATGTGCAGTCTTTACCTTTATTAGTACATTTATTCAATTCTGCATTATATATGATGTAGTTACACTATGTATGTCAGACCTTATAGTTGCAGTGTAGTGAAATTTCAATGCTAAGTGACAAGTAGAAAATTCCTTCAAAAAAAAAGAAAAAAAGGTTTGGGTGGGTTTAGATTTCCTGTTTGGGTGTGAAAAAGCTTGAGCTCTGACTTCAACATCATCCAACACCTTTGGGATGAACTGGAAAGCCATATGAGCCGGACCTCATCACTCAAGGTCTGTGTTGGACCTTGTGGCTGAACAGAGAATTACATTGATTATAATAAGATTAAGATTAAATAAGAGTGTTTTTGTGCCCATTAACGCACAAAATGCACCTTTTCTATAGATAAAAGATTTATTTACACAAGAATGTTTCTTTTGTATTTTTTCAAAGATGGAAAAAATATTTCCTCTTTTGTCTGTACTGCAGATAAGCTGTTAAATAACAGAAAGTTATTGTTTTCCACGATAGAAAAAACAACAACAAAATTTTCTGTTTTATTTTATCAGATGAATTTTAAATAGCAATATTTTTTTCTTTATAGAAAAAACCATTTAAAAATAGAGAATTTCTTGTTTTAGTTTCATGCTAGATAAAAGAAAGATCCTTCTTTTTTCCCCCATAGATTTTAAAGTGTGTCCAAAAAAGGAAAGCAATCAAAACAGTGCATTTTCTCTAAATTAACAGAAACATTTACTTTTATTTTGTTTTTGTTTTTTTTAGATCTGGAGATGTGTCTGAGTTGTAAGCAGCCATTTTTATCTTTTTCTTTTAGTTTTATTTCATTGAGTGGCATCTTTGTATGTATTGTATTTATTATTGTTTAAATATGTAAAATAATATTCAGTTAGTACAAAAAGAAACAATTGTGATGTCAAAAGGTACACTAGCGTCCTCTAGAGGCTGAAACATATAATCACATCCCACAACATCAAACTCATGACAATCAGTGCAAACATCAGCGTCTTTCTTCTCTCGCAGTTGAAACTGAATTATAAATGAAATAAAATATTACACCTGTGTGTGCTGTGGTGCTGCAGCAGAGATCAGACAAACAATCTGAATTCCACGAAAGGCTCTAAAATATGTCAGCACATGGACTGAACTTACTAGCGTTGAACTATTCATCTTTTTTATATCTCTATGTACTGTGAGTTGTTTAATAAATATTACACCTGTTTTTTAATAAAACTATATTCTCAACATGATCATGAAGCTCTGCTTTGGGTTTTATATGTGTGTGTGAGTGCTAATTCTCTGCTTTGATTAATTTTCCAGTGCATTGCCTCAGTTAAGAGCTGCTGTAAATGCAATCAGTCATTTGGTTCCCAGAAGGGGATTTCAGAAGGACGTGCATCAAGCTTTCAGCTCTGTGAGGCTCACTATTGTTAGAATTGTACCTTTTTCATGATGGTGATTTAGTAAGTCAAAGTTTGAACTATTTGGATCTGATATTAATCATCATTTTGAATTATAATGCTTGTTATAGACTGTTTGTAGTCTAAATGCAAAAAAATCAGAAAAGTTGATAATGATTCTATAATTTATGTTACATTTTATTTCTGATGTTATTGTCTTAGTGTTAGTGTCTGATTTATTGTACTCATTTAGATTTCATGCATCATATTCAATATCTTTTGATTTCTTATTGTCTAATAATTTTATTTATTTGTTTTTATCGTCTCATTTTTTGCTTTGCTTGTTGCATCTCATTGGAATGTTTAATTATACATTATTAAATTCGGATTTTTAAATTTGTGCTTTTATTATCTGATATTTTTATTCATATTTTAAAATTCTATTAAGACCTACTGTTTTTATCTTGTAAATTTATTTTACAAATTTCAGATTATATGTTGAAATTTTACAAAATATTTGACCTCATAATTTTATGTTTTAAAAATTTGTTTAGCTTTGAATGTCATAGATTTTTTTGGTTCATAACTTTATTGTTTTCACATACTTTTACATTTATTGTACTCTACAATTTTTAACCTAGTTTTTAGTTTCACACTTTGCATTATTACTAATACTGTTTACTATATTTTTTTTAAATCTCTTCAATATGACTTTAAAAAAATATTTTAATAGGTATTGTTTTGTTGGCGTAAATGAGCTTCTCTAGTTACGAAAAACAAATCCTTGGGCGAGGTAATTTAATTTGAAAGTTCACACCCTGTTTGTGCCGCTTTTCCGCTGACCACGTGACTGACGGACAGAGGGGAGCTGGGTGAGGTCCCAGTCTATGACGTGGGCGCGTAAACACGGGAAACGACGAGCACGGAGATCGGTGTGTGTGGTCGATCGACCCGGATCAGTCCGGTGTTCTGACAGTGATCTGGGGTCTTCTGAGAAGATCGAAGGGGATAAGCTGAGCTTCAGTTTGCGATGTGTGGTCGGGCGGAGTAAGGATGTGTTGCCTGGTAACAGAGACGGGAGTGAGGATGAAAGCAGGCCAACCGTCGCTCTGAGTGAACGTCTTCCGCCGTAACGGTCCACATTTCTCTTCTATTAACAGTTCAGTTTAAATCTATTGTATTGAACCAACAGCCTGCTTTAACTGTTCAGCGCATAAAGGTGGTGATACCTGAAGAATACGCCGTGTGCTGACGTCATTACAGGCCTAACATTTAAGATTTTTACGACATTTTAAAGCTGTAATACGCCTTTAAGAGGCTACATGTCCGCATAGAGGGACGATTTAACCCCAGCGGTCAATTTTTTGTCTTCGATCATTTGTAATTTGGCGAAATACAAATTTTTATGGTGTTAGTGGAGGTTTTAAGTGCAAAGTGGCATTTTACAAGGTTTTATTGATATTTTATCGCATTTTCTGACAGAATAAATAAAGATAAGGCAATTTTCCCTACACAGCACCAGTGTGACAGTTTAATGTGTTCACAGGCTAATTAACAGGTGTTTTATTTGATAAAATGTTAAATTCTAACTGCCTTAAGATAAAAGTTGTCACAGACATATTATCAAAAAATGTCTGTTGTCTGGTTTGAATCAGTGCCTGCTTGCAGAGTGTTAAGTTATTAAGTAAGCACAAGTCAAATTACACATCTTTTGACATTATTATCCAGACAAATGCCATCATAAATTAAATCTGTGCTATTTTGTGCATTTGCTTAGAGTTATATGCAAACATTTGCACAAAATTATGATTTACAGGTCAAATGTAGAGTGTGTAATGAAATGAACGGGTTAATTACACATGCTGCAGCAGTTTAATGTCTTTACAACCTGCCTGTGGTCTATGGTTTAGGATGCGTGCCTGTAGTCCGCGCTGAGGGTGAAGCTGCCGTCATGCCGTGTACATGTGCAGAGTGGAGGAGGTGGATCCGCCCGCTGGTTCTGGTGCTCTATGCCCTCCTGCTGGTGGCTGTGCTGCCGCTCTGTGTCTGGGAGCTGCAGAAGGACAAAGTACTTACACACATCCACCTGTGCTCACTTGTAGACCAAATATAGTCACATGATCTCATGGCCCCCCTGTTTATGCTATAATAAGCAAACTGATGATGGACTAATGATAAACTAATGATGGACTCATCATTAGTAGTTTTACAATCACGCCGTTGTTTTTTTTAAGCCAGTTGTCTTTAATGTATAAAAGGGCCGGAGTTTTAATTTATCAGCTAACCCTAATTAATCCACTTGTCCACAACAACCTCCAACCTCCTCTGAATTGTCTCTGACAGAAAGCATTGCAGGCGGCCTTCTCACTGCACAACAAACACAACAGTCCTGCAGCGACACTAACTCTGATGTTGCAGGAAGGATGTCGGATACACCTTAAAGCCTGCGGTGTGTTTCCGCCTGCAGGTTGGCACTCACAGTAAAGCCTGGTTCATCGCCGGCATCTTTGTGTTTTTGACCATCCCGATCTCGCTGTGGGGGATCCTGCAGCACATGGTGCATTACACCCAGCCTGAGCTGCAGAAGCCCATCATCAGGTAAACACACACACACACACTTCAAGTTTTGTCTTCAAACACTCGTATTGTCCCCGCACATACACTAAGGCGGGTCAGACAGACTCTGGCTTTAGGAGTTCTGTTGTATTTGACGAGGCGGCAGGTGTAGAAATCAAATAAGCTGCAGACTTTAAGGTGAATGCTAAAGTTGAAGGAAAAAGCAGAAGTGTTTTTTTTTTGTACATAAAAGGCTACTCTTGATGGTGGCTATTTAATTTAATCTAATTCAAACTGGAGTCTAAAATTAGCTTTAGTGGAGAAGCTCTGAGGATGTTTTCCTCCATCTGTGTCACAGGGAGGCCGGTGCAAGCAGCAGGGATGATTACAGCAAGATAAACCTGCCTCAGCCCTCATATTTGCTTTTTAATTAAAACAAACTTGGAACATGAATGAGCCTGCCTTTCAAAATAAAAGTGTAAATCCAAATGTGTCAGTTGAGTTGAAAGTGTTATAATTACATAAGTCAGAACAACTCTGAGCAGAGCTGCTGGTCTCCAGAGCTCGCAGTAGTTTGATTATGTGGCATAACTTACACAGACTGTATATAAAAGATGAATGTAGCTAGTTTGAATTCACCCACTATTTTCTAATCTCTTGTTTTGAAGCATTAACGTTAGCATTATGCTTGATGCCAAGTGTTTTTGGGACCATAAGTGACTGTATTCGGATGCTTAGTGCAGTGCTAGGTTATGAGCTAAAGTTAGCTATCTTTCTTAGCAGAGTACATGCATAAACAGTACAGGTGTGAATGCACACACTAATAAAGTAATAGAATTATACTAAACAAAATGGAAGCATGAACATTTTGGATGAACTGTTAGTGAAACTGTATATCAAAATAATAACTATTCATTTTTAGCCCTAGTTCCAGGATGATAACTTGCTTCATAATTGGGTAAACTTGTTGTTTAACAATCCAACCAGTCCATTTACAGTTCCCTCTGTGTCTTGTCACTAGGATACTGTGGATGGTGCCGATCTACAGTTTGGACAGTGTGAGTCATTGTTACACACAAACACACACAAACGTCCAGCAACACAGACCTTTCAGTATTTTCTACCTTTGCCATGTCATAACACTTTAACTTTGTTATAGTCAATGAAATTCTTTAAATTCTTTCTCTCATGTGAGCTTTTATGATTTCTGCTTGTTGAATGTCTTTCAGTGGCTGGCTCTGCGATATCCAAGCCTGGCCATCTACGTGGACACGTGCAGGGAGTGCTACGAGGCTTACGTCATCTACAACTTCCTGGTGTTCCTGCTGAACTTCCTGAGTAACCAGTACCCCAGCCTGGTGCTCATGCTGGAGGTCCAGCAGCAGCAGCCACATCTGCCCCCGTTGTGCTGCTGCCCACCGTGGCCCATGGGAGAGTAAGAGGAGGGAGGTCACAGTGGAAGGTCACAGTGGGTGATGAATGGATGGATGTTAAGTTGTTTCTCTCTCTGTCAGGGTGCTGCTGTTCAGGTGTAAGCTGGGAGTCCTGCAGTACACTGTGGTCAGACCAGTTACCACGGTGATAGCGCTGTAAGTTTTGTTCTACAACTTCTGTTTATAGTGTAATGTTCTAACCCTAACCCTAATCTATGGTAGTAACACTTCAGAAATGGGCTCATAGTAAAGTGAAAGTGCTATTACACCTATACTGTGGTTTGTTCCCTCAGTAAAATCTGACATTGAAGTACTGGCAGTGAAACACATACGTGATGTCTAAAGGTGTGTTCACATCACGGAGTTTTGGTAGTTACATAGAAATTCTCTGAAAAAAAAAAAGCAAATCTGTCTCCATGTGAATTCAAAACAAACAACACAAAACAAAAAAGCTGGAACGTTCAGCTTAGGTTTTAGACAGAGGCAGGAAAAGAAAACTTGTAGAACTTTCTGTTGAGCTCTGAAAATGTTGATTCCACCTATTGGCTGTAGTTTTTCCTTTAGCTGTTGAAATATATCTGGTTTTTCCAACTATCACACTAAACACAACCTCTCCTTTTGTTTAGTGTGATAATCAAATCACTACTAACCTACTTAGAGCAGCCATCGCCCATTTTATAACCTAAAACTCTTCTGTGGTCCATACGGAGCTTTACTCATGCTTCATGCTGGTTTTCTGAGGTTTGCTTGTTGCTAGAAACCATGACATTTTTATTCAAACCTCATTCAACAGTTTAAATTTATAAATGACAATTAATTTTTTTTATTATAAATTATTTCATAAATATACTAGAAAGTAACGGTCAAAATCAACAAACACCAGTAATATTTAAAAAACAGCAGAATCACAATCACCTCTGACTTTACTGAAATTGAAAAAAAGGCAGTTTTCTACAACTTGTTTTTCCCAAGTAATCACAGCTATATCCACAAGGAACAGTAGAGTACTGTACAACATTTTCTTATTTTACAGCAGTTTGGGAAAGTGTAGATGTTTTAAAATGTTTTATGGAAATGTTTTGTCATCTGAGAACATTCTTAAAAAAAAGTGAAGTTTGTGATCTGCTGAAGTGACTGATTGTTTTTGTGTTCAGCATCTGTCAGCTCTGTGGGGTTTATGATGAAGCAAACTTCAGCTTCAGAAACGCCTGGTCCTACCTGGTCATAATCAACAACATATCACAGCTGGTAAAGACTCAGCATCATCGTCACAGATATATTCCCCGCATGTGAAATACCCCTGTATCTGGTTGTTAGCACACCTGGTTACATCAGGATTATTGTGGGTAGTTTTTGTAATTGAACATCTGGTATGAGACTATATTACATCAGAGCATGTAGTACATGCTCTTTAACCCAGTATCCTTCTGAAAAAGTAAAAACTCATCTGCTGAGGCTTTTCTTTTTTTAAAGATGATCTCAGTTAATAATTAATTTTAAACGTCAGATTTCTGTGAACAAAAGTTCAACTAAAATTCCTGAGTTATATTTTTCTCCCTGTTCATTGAGAAGTGTTCTGTTTGGTTCAGTGGATAAACAAAGTTCTGCTGTTGTTCTTTCTCTGCAGTTTGCCATGTACTGTCTGGTGTTGCTCTACCGAGCTCTCAGGGAGGAGCTGATGCCCATCAGACCTGTGGGGAAGTTCCTCTGTGTCAAACTGGTCGTGTTCGTTTCCTTCTGGTTAGGATGGGAGTGTGATTGTAGTAGCTTTGGGTTTTGAGCTGTTTCACTGTTTTCGCTTTAAACAGCAGCAGTGCTGATACATTAACTTTGTCTCCAGGCAGGCAGTTTTAATAGCACTGCTGGTGAAAGTTGGTGTGATCTCTGACAAACACACCTGGGACTGGGACAGCGTGGAGGCCGTGGCTACAGGTCTGCAGGTACAGATCATACTGCTGCATCACAGTCAGCTGAACTTTGATGAATTTGTCTTCATATTTCTGAGCTTTTGCATTAATTGATGGAACATTGAAAGTGAAACAGAATGAAACATCAGAAAACCAATACTAGGGGAAAAGGAGGGAAAAGATTTGAGGAACAGTAAATCAAATAGTGACAAAGGAGAAAAGTGACTAAATAAACGTTATTAATGATGAGGAAATTACTGCAACAGAAGCACAAAAACAAGGCACAAAAAGATAAAAAGAAACGTATTTCAAAAGGTAACTGAGTTTTTAACTGATACAGGACTTCATCATCTGCATAGAGATGTTTCTGGCTGCCATCGCTCACCACTACACCTTCACCTACAAGCCCTATGTACAGGTAACCATTCTATCTATCGATCGATCGATCGATCGATCGATCTATCCATCCATCCTCCTGTGTGTTTTTCTGTTTCTGTCCATCAGGAAGCAGAGGAGGGGTCCTGTTTTGACAGCTTTTTGGCCATGTGGGATTTTTCTGATATCAGAGCTGATGTCAGCGAGCAGGTCCGCCATGTGGGTGAGTGTCTGAGTCACGGTGTGTGGAAATGACACTGAAACTGTTTGGTGAGGAACACATCAGTGGTAGGAAGTAGGGCTTAACTGCTTTTGGAGCTACTGTTCTCTTCAGACTGTTTCTTGGAAGTCCTGTTGCTCTGTTGATTACTTGAATTTGCATCTCTGAGTTTAACACGTGCCTCAATCTTTTTGACTTAGCAAAGATCAAAAACTATTTCAAACTGACCAGACATTCATGTGGAGGATCGTCATTATTGATGTAATGATGTAAGACGTTATGACCCAGAGACCAAATACCAGTTTTAAGTTACAGTTTTTCTCCATTGGTTTGGCTCATTTCTTGAAACAGAAATTACATTCTCAAAACTCTAAGATCATTTGGCAAAACACTCTTACAGTTTAGCACAACACTATAGCGCACC
>VUQR01012581.1:0-12373 GCA_015108515.1 Hemichromis elongatus | reverse complement strand
GGGGGGGCCCTTTCTAACACATCCACGACGTTACAGGGTTTCCCGGTCTCAAACTGGAGATTTCTTGCATGTTATCGCAATGTGTTAGCTGCTACACTGTGGAGTTAACATAGAAATCCACAATCGGGGACCCCCCCCCGTGGTATCCACAGGTCTACAGGGAAAAGTGCCTAGTTTGCAACCTATTGGGGATTGGTTGCTGGCAGTTGCGAAGTAAAATTGGCTCATAAAGCCGAAAACTTCCCTGTGATTGGTTTGGTAGCTAGCAGATTGTCGCAGGCGCTCGTTGTGTGCACGGAAGATGCAGACTTGTCTGCCGAACATTGCAAACTACTCGCCAAGCAAAGCTGTGAAAAGTTTGATTCAAATCAAAGGCCGTTCACCTTCAGAGTTAAAGTTGCACTTTTGTGAAATGTGTTTGTAGCAGTGTGGACTGACTTTTATTTTGAAAGCAAACTGTCTGTGTCCAGTTTGTGTGCCACTTGTTCAAGTTTCACCTCAGCTCGCAGCTCAAACGAGTATTTGTAGGCAAGTCAACGTTATTCATGCAAACTGAAGGCGACCAAGCAATCACGAGGAGGTTTTCAGTGAAAGAGGGTCACCGTCTAGTTGCAAGGCCTGTGACATTGAAGCCTTAACAATTTGCCAAGCTCAATAAATGTTTTTAACTGCTGTGTGTTTAGAGAGTAGAGCATCGGAGTAATTAATGGCTTCTTTGCAGTTTTTAGAATTTTCAAAGCCACCAAGTGGGCCAAATTAGACCCTTTAGCAGGCCGGTTCTGGTTCCTGGTCCACAAGTTTGACACTTTTGGTTTTTAGAGAAGGATTGTCTCACTCACTAACAGACCAGCGTTGATCATTTGATTCTGCTGCAGTGAGTGACGTGAATAATCCGGAAAGATTGCTTCAAGCTGAGGTCTGACTTGTGCTGATATGAGTTTTCTGATCAATGACGTTGATTTATTTTTTCTTATTTTCTTTTCCTTTTTTTAGACATGCAAATACAAATGTTGCAAATAGTGAAACCACTGACTTGTAACTTCCTGCAGTAGAAACCTCAGCTTAATCAAGAAAAACCACAAAAAAAAAAGTTCAGCTCTAAAGGAAGCTCCTGTAATCATATACTAGTGAAAAGCTCCAAAGAGCTATTATCACATTTGAATAGGAAAACAAATGAGCATAGTTCTATTTGTGTGATCTGTATTTCTTTTGCAAAGATCAGGATTTACATGAAGCTTAAACAATTTCCCAAAATCTGAACACATCAGAAAGTTAGAGAAAGTTTTCCAGCTGGGAATTCCCACTTTTTTTTAACCCACCACTGTAGTTTCACTGTAGTCTGTGCTGTTTCTGTCGCACCAGCGTTGTGCTAGAGTGTCCGTGTAAATGAGTAACAACACATTTCCCGCTTGCTTTCTGTTTCATTTGCCTGTTGCACAATTGCACAATGCATTTAGGAGGGAGCAGACATGAAACTAGGCCAGATGCTTTCCCTCTTTTAAACGTATCTAAGTGTGTGTTGTATTTGCTCAAAGACTGAGAGGAGTTCGCTGACTTGGAGGCAGAAATTCACTTAAATCTCTCCAAGCTACCAAAGTGTGTAGTAATGCTCTGTTTGAGTTCACGTACAGGCTTTATCTCTTTGTTGGTACAGCAACTAACCTCTTACAAAAAGAATATCAGCCCGCTTTGTTTCCGATGATGCGCACACACACATACATTCCCACACCCACATGCAAACACGATCCCAAAGGACCAGCTTTTCATTGGACAGCTACCGTACTAAATATGCATCCTTCTTCGCTCTAAACAAGTCGAGTGAGTTTCTCCTTCCAACAGTTTACAGTTTAAATATTTTTCCTGTTAACTGAGCTTTACTCCCTTTTTATAGTTTGTTGTGCTCTGTTTCCAAAAAGCTTATGGGGAAACGTGGATTTAGCTGTGTGGTTTATTTAGTATTTCATTATTTGTGTTTACTGTGGTTTATCTGTTGGTTTTTATTTTTCAACTATGAAAATGTTGATCAAGCTTTACTGAAGTCTGAGATGTCACGCCACGGTGTTTACCAGAGAAAGTCTGGCCTTGCAGAGGAAAAGGGCACTGTTGTAGCAATCAGGATCAGTTGACACTAATCTGTTTCTTGGGGGGGTTTATTGTTGTGTAGTTAAGCCGCTGGGATTTCCTTGTATGCATGAGTCACGCCTAAAGACTTGTTCCTTTTTATCTAAAATCTGAAAATATTGGGCCTTCTGTTCCTTTCCCTGTAACGTTCGGTGTTATCTCAACTGTTGTCGGCACGTAGTGGAAAGAACACCTAGCTTTGATCTTTCTGGTGCTACATGATAGTTACTGACTTCAGATTGTTTGTCTTGCATCATTAAAATCTGCAGTCTTCAGTCTGCAGATGACGACACCTTAACCAGAAATGGTGAATGATTGATTGGGTAGGTATTGGTGATCAGGAAAAATATTGCTGAGCTCCAAGGGTGGAATTTCCAGGGTGTTGTCTTGAAGGGAACGCCACAGAGTAGAAAAGAGAAACAGGAACGTGTCAGAACAGGCTTGGGCAGGCCCGCTGCTAAACATAAAGGATCACTCTGATCACTCATAAAGGCACTCTTTCAATCCATGCCCCTGATTTGTTTAATCCATGGATCATGGATTTTCACAAGTCCGCATATCAAGAGAGATTACGGATTATTTCAAGGTGTTTTATCCCATTTTCCCCTTTTCCACATTCAGTATTCCATAGTCCATTTGGCACCACTTCCACTGCTTATTTTGATTTGCAAGTCAGCAGCTGCTACATTTAGGTGTTCACTGGTAAACATGAGGTAGCCCAGCCATTCCTAGTGTGGGAATTGGCCCCCAAATAAGGAGAAGTTAAATGAGCAGGTTTTTGAGAGAGTTTAGATGATGTGCTCGATGTGTTTTACATGATGCAATCAAACTTGACAAAAATCTCAGGCCGGTGAAGGTTCTTTTGTTCATTCCTGCTTTCATTGTGTTGCCTAGCAATCACCTAGCATTATAATTGTATTAGCGGCACGATAGCATTTATGTACCTATAGCAATAAAAGCACCATAGCAGTTCTTTTTTTATTGTCATTACAGTAACCTCTCACTTGTTCTGTTAAAAGCCAAATCATAAAACCTGCAGACCACCTAGCAACATGCCAAATGATTTTTTTTTTTATTTACTACCATCCTCTCCACTCTTTCCTTTTTACTAGTCAGTGTGATTACATGTATTAGTTTGCTAACAGAACAAATAGGTAAAACAGTACCGTACTATGCAAATGCATTAGTCAAATAAATCAAGATGGAACAATGCTGCTGTTGATATGATATTCATATTCAAATCAGCAGTGAAAGATGTCACAAACTGTTGGCACACAAGCTGGAGAACCACAAAATTTAACGAAAGAATAACTTGGAATTTTTGGCATTAACACGACTGTTTTTTTGTTTTGTTTTTTTCGTTTGTTTGTTTTTTTTGTCTTTTTTTTTAGCATCTTTATTTTCATTGTCATCAGATATCACTTCATTTCCTCTTTATTTGTTTTTAATCAGGATCTAGATCGGCTTCAGTCTGAGCTGATCTACTTGGGATCCTTACACACGCTATCCAACAGCAACAGCACATAAACATGAAATAAGCAGGTTTTCATACACAGGCAGCATTGAGTTTCATGGAGAGAACAATAAGAAATGATAAACACCTGTATTAGAGTCAGCACATACTCATCCTATAAACATAACATATTTTCCAGTATAATTTCTATTCCATTCTAACGCTGCATGTCCCATTTACATATTTATACTTTGCACTTATATTCACACAGCACATATACATCCTGTCTTCATCAGCTGTCTTCTATGTTTAGATAACTTTAATTACAGTTCTTGCTGGTTTTGATAATACTACTTTAAATTGTGAATGGGCTGGTAGTCGGTTCATCAGTGAGCCAGCCCGTATTACCATGAACTTTTTTTTTAAAGCACCAGAACAGATGACACGACACAGCATTTAAAACCTGTTTCATAATCTTAGCACTGCTAACAAACTATAAAATATATTCAAAGTTACCATTAAGAACATGGACACTTTCATGAGGAATAGAAAGCTCTTGTTTTTACATATGCAGGTCCTCAGTGTGAAAAAGAGTTCCCCATTAAAACTTCTCTCACTTCTTGTATTTCCCACTGTGTAATTGCTTTTTCTCAAAGCTATTCATAGAAACCTACCTTACAAGCGTCTACATGTCTACCTGAATTAGTACCTCCATTATCTTTATGTCTATAAAGGACCTCCATCTTTTTTCTGCATATCACAGGTTCTCAGAGTTTTGCATTTATCAGTGTTTTAACTGTTCCCTGTGTTAGAGGGAGCAGCTCGCTACACTGAGTCTTGGTCCACCTGTCTTTCCTCTCTGTACTGTAAACCAGCTGTATTTTATTCTCTCCACATACCTTTAATTTTCTCCCAGCTGCATCCACCAACATTATTTAGTCATCTTTGTTCTTCATGTGAAATTGATTAATATGAAATTTAAAGGGCAATTTGAGAGTGCTGTTGAAATTTACATAGGTGTACTTGTGAGAACTTTTCTGTGATTTCTAAAGTTGTTCCTGCCGGCACGTGATCAGAACTGTGTGCGTATCAAACTCACCGTCCACACCGCTGCTCTGACCTATTAGGACATGACCGTTAGTCGAGCAGATACCGGTAAGAAGTATAACCATGTCTTCAAAGAAGGAGTGTCGGTTTAGTTTGTGTCCCTCTGACGTCCCAAACTGTTCTCAAAGGGGTGTGATCAGGAAAAACTTACACAGATGTTTCATTTCTTTGAATCTAAAAAAGCATAAGTAATTCCCGTAAAAATCGCCCATTTAAAACAAACCTGAACAGCCTGAGGTTCCTAAGAGGTACGTCGCCCAGGTTTTCCGCATTGAGTTATTACATTGTAATGTTACTGTCATCATGCCGAAAAATGCAGTGACACACACTTTGTCATCTCTAATCCAATGGCAGGACGTAGACAGTGACTTCATCTTTAAGACCATCAAACTGACTTAAATGCTCTGATTTGGTGTTTCTCACACCCACCAGCTTTAGACTGTTGGTATTGATGAGTCAGCAGCAGCTATTAAGTGACAAACAATTACAGGCCTTAAGCTAACTTTAATTAGCAGGACTAAGAAGAGACCTGATAACCGTGAAAATGGTCATAAATTTCCTTCAAGGAAGGGAAATAAATATTAGTTTAATTAATAACAAATATATAAAACACAAAAAGACGGTGGTATAAGAAAATTTTAAAAGGGTCACTTGATCACCCTTTTAGTTTTTGAATAAACATTTTTGGGGTTTAGCAATAGCAGGCAGAAAATACCAGCCAACAAAGAAGGAACTGGGCCCTAAATGACAGCAAATCTTTTTTTCTTCTTTTTTATTAACTCATGAGCAAAACACATTTTCAATGAGCTTCTGTTTTCAGTGCTCATGCCTGCAATAGAGATGATGAACAGCTGTCAGTGACCTCGCTGAGCTAAACAGGTTATATATGTGCAGAAATGAAGGTGTTCGTTTTTTTTTTCTTTCCTTTTTTGTGTTCATCCTGATTTATAAGATATGCACTAAAGCACAACTAAATTGCTTCACATTTACACCAACTCTATCCAAGTCATTACATAAAGCCGGCTAATGGTTACCGTAAAATGCCATCCACCAAACCTAAATGTTTCATGTGATCGCTCACGAATGCAGCAGACATTTACTGTGTTTACAAATGAGTGCCAGCGTCTGTGGCAAACATGCCTTTAAATGATTCTTTTTATTTTACTGAAAATTGATGTTCTTTATGTTTTAAACAGGCCTTTGGCAACGCCAAGACCACAAAGAATAACAACTCCAGTCGCTTTGGGAAGTTCATCCAGCTCAACTACCTGGAAAGTGGTGTCATCAGAGGGTAAAGCAACCTTTGTTTTTCTGACAGACCACCCCTGCTTGTATCGTGTCTATTCAGTCAAGTTAAATGTTCATTTATATATTTGTTTGATAGTAGTTTGTCTTTCAATGTCACAATAGAATAACTGCATCTTCACGGGTTTTGTTGATGTTCTCTTCCTGTCTCTCCTTCAGGGCTGTTATTGAAAAGTACCTACTGGAAAAATGCCGCGTGGTGACCAGAGATAAGAGTGAGAGGTATAATTAAGATTCAAATAGAACACAAGATTCAAACGTGCAATTTTTAGAAAATCTCTTCGGGCACTAATTGTGTTCACACCATTCACCAGTTTGTATAAGAAACCTCATGAGTAACGTAGCCCAATAAAAGCGCTGAATCATTAGGAAAGATGAAGTGAAAATTGCTTCTCCTGCAGAAACTTCCATGTGTTCTACTATCTGCTGATGGGCGCGTCCAAAGACGAGCAGGAGGAGCTACATCTCCTAAAGCCACAGGATTATCTCTACCTCAAACAGGTACCTTTGGTCCACTGGCTTTACAGCAGCAGTGAAAGAGAAAAGGGAAAACCAGCTTAAACACATGCCATATATAACTTTATCAAATAGGTGAAGACCAGCAGACGTACAGCGCCTTGAAACTTCTTGGCAGTAAAGAGAAGCCTTTCAAAGCAGCTGCAGTATAATAAATAAACACATACTCCAGTCAAACAGATACATAAAGCTAAACCAAACCATTCTTTTTTTCTCTCCAAATGATATTACTATATGGAGGACCTAAGAACATGTCTGACATGTTCGTTTTTTTTCTCGCTGACTCTTTTACCTTCATCTTCCTGTTTATAGACGAGGATTTGACTGAAATTACAGTTTAACCACCTGAAAAGAGTGTCTCCCTGTTTATTGAATAAACCAGTGAAAATTTTCCCCATATATTCCCCTTTCATTTTTTTTTGTTTGTTTGTTTTTTGGGGTTTTTTTTAGTAGCTTTTATATTTTAATGACAGTAAAATGAATTATATAATTACTCCTTCAATTCCAGATACAATTTACAGCAGTGTGAAATGAATCTGTCATGTGTCATAGCCAACAGCCCATACCTTCCAAGGAAGGTGACTGGATTTTGTGACAACATTGACTCATACTATGTCATCACACCACAACAACAACAACAACAACAACAACTGAAATACTACAAACTCGACCAAAAGTCATCTAATTCATGTTCATTTGTATAGCAACAAATCACAGCAATTGGTGTCTTTGGGGGCTGAAAACATGCCGGCTGGGTGATGAGGAGGAGGAACCGTAGCCCTAAAAAGAGCCCCTGGGGGGTATTTTGTAAATTTAATAATAAACACGAATTCACTGTGTAATTGTCTAACTTAATTAGCAGCGTCCTCCTGAAATCCACCAACAACATTGAGAGTTGGTTCATTTCAGGAGGAGAATTTCCTCTCTGCCCCTTAATGCTCTCTGGTCACTATGGTAATGCGTAAAAATTTCTTTCAAAATAAGACACCCAACTACAACACGTGATAAGACCCAGGGAAACTGATTTAACAATAAAAACACAGAAAACCATCAATTTCATACCAGAGCCTCAACTCTCGCGACCCGGTACCCAATGATTCATGGACCGGTACTGGTCCGTGGCCCGGGGGTTGGGGACCGCTGCTCTAGGTGCCAGAGGAGGGGACAGTTAAGGGACCTGAATCTGCTGGATAAGGATAAACGTAAATTATGTATCAGTGTAGATGTTTCTGTATTCTTTACCTGAGATTGTTCATTATGCAGCTGCTGTACTCGGAATAAAGAGCAACAATGTCCCCATCATTCCAGTTTCGGTTTTAATTTTTAGTACCTTTTCTGTTTTAATGATGTAATAGTTTAATTACTGCTTTGATTCCAAAAATGAATTACACCTTTTTGTTGTCGTAAAATTCGTATGTCCCTTTGTCAAACCAGTGGCACAAACTTTTCAAGGAAGGTGACTACATGCTTGGTGACATTGAGTCAGACAATGTGATACTCATATTTGATAGTAATTTCCTTATTGATTATGTCATGGATAATGCCTCTGTAAAGCAGCAGTAATAGACTGTAATTTTATCTGGCTTGGTCCCAGCGTGAATGCAGCTGCTAGTGTTCATCCCTCTAACAGTTCATTCACTGAGAAGACGCGATCACTGCCGAAGTCTTGTACGTGTCAGTAAAAACGACTTTTGTTCAGTATTGGCTTCAAGTCCAACATGATCAGCTCAGTTTCACTCATGAAGACATGCCAGTGCACACTGCAGCGCAGACTCCATACCTGTGCATGCACACATAAAAAACATTTGATCTGAGAAAGGTGTGTTGTGATTTATTGTCAGGGTTACTGAGTTAAACCAAACAGGTTTGTTCGTTTGCATGTACTTGCATGCTGCAGTGTGTAGACATTCTTATGACTGCATCCATAAACATCAGTCTTTGCTTAACATGTATATGTGTTCTCCATGTTCTACAGGAAGACCTCCTATTAGATGATGAGGAGAAACTTGGACAAGAGTACAGGAGGCTCCATCAAGCTATGGAGATGGTTGGGTTCCTGCCCTCCACTAAGAAACAGTACGTATGATAAGAGCTGAAATGCTACAGACTAGAATAAAAGTAATGTGTGTGTGTGTGTGTGTGTTACCTGAGAGTACATTTCCTGTAGTTTTACACATTTATAGCACATTTAATTACAATAGGACGTTGACCAAAGTGCTGTACAAGAATACAAAATACCTAGTAAAATAACTGGTAATATTAGTACCAAACATCAAATGTGAAATGACAAATAACTCTCATGTTTTAAAATAAGATTTAAAAAGACTGACAGTAGGAGCCTGTCTGATGTGTAGGGGTAAATTATTCCACAGCTTAGGCACTACGACTGCAAACTCTCGATCACCTCTGTGAACGAGCTTCGACCTTGTTATGGCTAAAAACAAAAGATCACTTGATCTAAGAGATCTAGGGGGTGCAAAAGCCTGCAAGCGGTCAGTCCTTTCAGGGCTTTGTAAGTCAACAAAATTTTTTTAAAATAATGCAAGTACTGTTGTTAGATGGGTTAGATGGTTATATGTGATTTAACTGAACACCATCGCAGATTTTCTGCTTTCTATACTGGTGTCAGTAACAGGTCAGAGCTTGTCTTGACAAGCAGGAGAAAAATGCAGCAACTATTTCCGAAAGCACCCGGCAGTCTCGGGACAAGGCATGTGCACAAAAGCAAAAACAGCATAGTTTGTATGCTGTTCAGGTTGGTTTCCCTGGCAAATAACCACCCACAGCAATTCATAGTTTGAAAAGGTGGGAATTTTAAAAAAGCAAAAATGAAGCAATCTTAAATATACCATCATTTCATCAGTGATGTGTGAATGAGATTGAAATAAACAGAAGTTTAAACAGTATGTAAAAGTAACCGTGTGTCCTTTGGCTGCCTCATTTTGTTGTGAGCACGACTAGCTTATATTTGGATCATTCAGTTTTAAGTAATCCCCGTTTAGCTCATACTGAGCTTTAATGGATCGTAGTTCATTCAGTGTCTGAAACAAGCCATTTTAACTCTGCTGCCTTTGAGGCACCTCTCTTCTGATTGGCTGCTGCTTGCAAACAAAACATTTGTTTTGCTGAGATGACTACATTGTAGATGTTGCCAGTGTCATTTAGAGCAGTCTGAGTCTTTAATATGAACATTTAAAAAGTAAAAATCCCTCCATCCATTTTCTTCTACTTATTTAATTAATTGGGCCTGTCCCAGCTTCCATAGTGGGACGAGCCCTTGGGTTTGAATCCATCTTTGTGGACTTTGCATGTTCTCTCTGGTTACTTCAGCCTCTTCCCACAATCTATTCATGTCCTTGAACTGTGGGAGGAAGCAGACGAGGATTAATGGACGGCCAGATTATATTGAAATTAATATTCTGATGTGACGAAGTGGATATTTAGTTCTTAACTTTGATAAAATTAACTGACTGTGTATTTGTCCAATGTGCAGAATATTTTCCATCCTCTCTGCCATCCTGCACTTGGGTAATGTCACATTCACTCAGTCAGAGAACCCTCCGGGCTTGGAGGTTGGACCTCCTGAAGTCTTGTCTATACTGTCAGACCTGTTGAAGGTATGTTCAGAAACAGCTGATTTAGTGTTACTACAGTGTACTGCTTACTGCTGCATTTGTAATGGTCACTTGAAATTTCCGGTTAAGTTCCAGAGAAAATGAAAAATAAAGTGTATCAGTGGAATTTGTAAATAAACGTGTCTCAGCCTGTAATTTTAGTGGCATTTGCAGAAGATTGATGAAATCTCTCAACACTTACACTTTTTTTTTTTTTTTTATTTCCAGGTGGAAGAGGAATCACTGGTGAATACTTTGATCAAGAGAAAGATGATAACTGCCAGCTTCACCATAACTTTACCATACACACTAGATGAGGTAGTTGAAATCTTAAATTGATCTTTAATTTTGCAGGTCAACTTTTTTGCCTTCTTCCTACATTACAATCATGCTTGACTAAACTCAAACTCTGGGAAAGAGCAGGAGAGTTAAAGACGTACAGGAGAGGCATCTAAACACATCTGGGTGGAAGAAGGGACTCACTTTTTATACAGAGAAGCTAGTTTTGACACACTTGTGATGCTAATACGTTCTCGTGCTTTCAGGCCATCGCAATGCGAGACTCCATGGCCAAATCTTTATACAGCGCTCTGTTTGACTGGATCATCCTTCACATCAACCATGCGACCATGAACAGACGAGACATGGAGGAGTCCATCTCAGTGAGTCACATGATTTAATATAATAACCATATAATTGAGATAAAAAGCCATACCATTTCCTTACTTTTTATTTATTCATGCCAGGCTGCTTCACTTTAGATTTATTTACTTTTTTTATATAATTATGTTCAAATGTAATTAACTTTCAAATAAATCCATTAATATATTTGTGGGTTTTGTTTTTTTTTTTAACATGGAACCGGTCTGTGTAATATTTAGCTGTAGCTCATAGATTAACACTTTCGAGTATGCGGCCTTTGAATTTGTCTGGATTGCTGTTTTGTTTTCAGTGTTTGTCCATCGGTGTCCTGGACATGTTTGGGTTTGAAAACCTCCAGTCAAACAGTTTTGAGCAGCTGTGCATCAACTACGCCAACGAGACACTGCAGTGTTACATCAACCAGAACATCTTCAGGCTTGCTCAAGTAGGTTTATTTATACACATTTACGACAAGTAAAAATTATTTTCACCATTATAAACTGGAGACACATTTTTCAGACCATAAGACACAGGGGATTATAAGGCACATTAAGCCAAACAAAACTTTTTTCTTTTTTTTTTTGCACTTGTTGACTTGTAAAAGCCTAGATGACATTTTTTATTTCACCATTCGCACAGAGAAGGCATCATTTAAATATTTTAAAGTTTTCTTTAAGCAAACAGTATTATTAAAGTTCTTAATGACTGGGCCAAGTGTCCTCTTTTTTTGGAAATCAAAATATTGTCACCCCAAACAAAACAGTCAGATGAATCAAACTTTACTTAAATCATTCTTCTTGCTTCCTCCACTTCCGTACCATTGATTCATTAATGTTGAATTCTCTTGCAGCTGCTCTATTCCCATGTTGTTGCAGTATATTAATAACTAACCTCGTATTGTGGATGGATTATCTCAGTTGTTTTCCTGACTGAAGTTTGGTCCGTTTACATCCGATTGCATTTGCTCCTAGCCATCGAGAGCCCTCATGTTAACTTTTATCGAGTGAAAAAAAGTTAGCGTTAGCATTCACAGCTGTGTCGCTAGGGATCACATAGGACAGCGGTACTCAACTTTTCTTGCACCAGGAACCAGTTTATTGTCAGACAATATTTTCACGACCGGCCTTTAAGGTGTCGTGCATAAATACAATAAAATAAAATGATATGACCAAGAAAATGTTGGGGGGGTATTTTGTAAATTCACCATGTAATTGTGTAACTTTATTATCAGCGTCCTCCTGAAATGCGCTAACAATATTGAGAGTTGGCACATTTCAGGAGGAGCATTTCCTTTTCGGCTCCTTAATGCTCTCTGCTCTCACTATGGTAATACGTAAACACTTCTTTACAAATAAGACACACAAATACAACACGGGGAAAGACCCAGAGAAACCAAGTTAACGATAAAAACCCAAAAAACCATTAAATTCATACCCGAGCCTAAACTCTCGCGGCCCAGTACCCAACGACTCATGGACCGCTGATGTACGAAATGATTATATACCAAACAATGGAGTTTTGGACCCAGATTACTCCGCGAGGCTCCTGACTACGGTAGCCGTAATGCTCCGACAATCCATCAAGCGGTGCAGTTTCATAGCTTACCAAAGTCGTA
>VUQR01012577.1:0-13537 GCA_015108515.1 Hemichromis elongatus | reverse complement strand
GTGAGGGGGGGGGGGAATCCAGGGTCACCTGATCCAAAAGTAGAGAGGGTGTCTGTCTCCTGAATCCAAACTGGGAGCTGGTTCCACAGAAGTGTAGCCTGAAACCTGAAGGCTCTGCCTCCCATTTTACTTTTAAATATCCTTGGAACCACAAGTAAAGCTGCAGTCTGAGAGCAAAGTGCTCTGTTAGGATGACATGGTCAAAATAAACATAGTTTCCTGGCATCTAACTAACTCCTACTGGAATTTATTTTCAGGGGCATGTCCAGAGGGGGGCATAAGGCAACATCTGCCCCCCCCAAAATATGACTGTTTGTTAATCTTACAATGCTAAACATAGATAAGACCTGTTGTCTAATGTAACAATATATTTACGCAAGCATTTTAATGACATTTTAATGTACTTGCACTTCATAAAGATATTTCTGTTATGGTAATTCTACTCCATTATATTTTTTTGGTTGCTAATAATCTACTTTTAAATCTCTACTTATTTTTTGCACATTTTAAAATATTAATCTAATATTGTATTAAGCTGTCAATTAATAAATTAGGAATCATCTATGTCCCTACAGTCACCTACAATCACAAGGTCTGAGTAGTGACTGAAAGAATGAGAGTGTGGAAGAAGCTCAGTAATTTGGGAGGGATTTGGAGGTTAAAATAAACTCTTTTTTTTAAATGATAATGATTCTGAAAAGGACGATTCTGTATAATCTTCGCTTTTCCGTTAAGTGCACTTTGATGCCTTGTCTCACATTACTCAGTGAATACAGTCACAGTGGAAAAACCCCAACAGCCAAGGGGATAAGGAGGAGTACAATCAGTAGCTTTTCCCACACCCTCTCCTTTTTCCCCATCGCTCTTTATCTAAGCGTGAAGTTGAACTATTAAACTCCAGCTGCCCTCAAATGACTTCAGTAAGCTCATCATTCATATCTGACTGTCGGCAGTGTCAAGATAATCCCCGCTCATGGGTTTTTACAAAGTTGAAATACTTTTAATGCAGATTTGTATCTATTCACGTTGTCTGGTGCAAATTTCACTTTGTGGCTAACGCGACTACATCTTTAGGCTAAGAAATATGAAACATGACATTCACTTACACAAAGAGTCTTTCATGTAACATCATCTATATTGGGGCACAGAGCTACACAAGCCTCGAAATCGTAATTATTTCTACAACATCACATACAATAACCAAATAAATGAAACATTAAAATCAAAATGCCAAACAACTTGTTTATGTGACCATTCGCTGCTTGAATTGTGTGAATGTCTGATGCATCAGCCCATGCAGACTTTCTTAAACAGCATTAAATTAACTGCGTGAACAAAACAAATACTGAACTGTCGATAAAAAACATTAAGTATGCAAAATCTGACCACAGAACTAAAACTTGCAAACACACTGACGTGTTCCTTTAAGCCCTTTTGGAGCAAATCGAGGCCTCACATCTTCATAACTTGTAATCCTGGTGACACCATGTGCACTACGATTTACCACAAAGGCTAGAAGTAGTTTGGATGGTATGCTTGTCTGTATTTGGATTAATTGTATCACCACAATAGCATGTGTGCAAGATGCACTCATCACACTTCACACATGTGCAGTACATATCAAAATAAAGTTTGATGACGGGTGTCATCTGATCCATGAAAAGGAAAGTTCCATTTTTGTTTGTAAAGACGCCATATGAAATAACCTCCCTCTGGTGTGTATTTACAAGATCAATCAACACAATGACAATTTGTGTTTATTTATGTTTTTTGTAATATAAATAATCCCGTTGGCCTGGTCAATAGCTGTAATTGAAGAGCTTATCAGTGTATCTCAGTCTGTCTGCGTCAAAACAATCCCTCACAACTGTGCAAGGTGCACTCATGAAACCTTATTGATGTGAATTTGGTATCAAAACAGTGGGGGAGTTCAAAGGTGAGCGTGGTTCGAAGCACAATCACAGTAAAGTCTGATAATCTAAGTATGGGATCTAACTCTGACTTAGAAGTATCAAATCTCATTAATGTACTTATTCAGAACACAACAAGCCTCCCACTGTGTTACTTTGTTCAACACGTGTGGCTTTTATTTTTAAAGTCTAGAGCGGAAGTCTCGGTTTTCAGGCTTGTCACTGGTAGCAACAATACACCGCAAGCACATTATTAATTATTGAGCTTTAAGCTGCAAAACCAGAGCTTGGTTTATATTTTTTTTTAAAGTGAGGAGACATTAAACATGAGCTGCTACTAATATGTGCTGAGGGGTCCTGTCTTTAGCAGCAGCAGCTCACAGTGCCAGTATGTAGTTGTTTTGCATGCTTTTGTGACTGATGCAGTCAAATAAACAGAAGAAAATATTCTGAACTTTCTTTTTTTATCATCTGTATTTTTACTTTTACTTTTTTGAGACGCTTCCTGTGGTTTGGCCTTTAGAGGGCTCACTTACACAGCTGCTTCTCTACTTTAAGGAGAGGGGGTGGGTCTATGATAAAAACAGTCTACAACATAAAACAATGCTGACTGTTAGAGAGAAGCATTTAGTGCTGTTAAAGAGTTACCATCTGTTTTCCTTTGGTGTTATGTTTACTTTTTCCACTTTACGCCAGCAGTCCGGTCCAATGTCCATACTGTGCTCTGTGATAAACACAGGTCGGTGAAGCAGGATCATACAAGAAAGTGTTCTTGTTTAAATAGGGGAGTGCACAATAAAAGCAAGGATCAATATTCAGTTTTACCTGCTTGGTCTTCTTATTGTCTCTTCTTTGAAGAAAAAAAACATTTTGTGAAATTATGACAAATGCTTTGGGGCAATTCTGTCTTGTTGCCATTTTCTCCTTATTAACAGTATTAAATAAACCATACTTCAGCTTAAACTATAACTTTTGTACTCTTTTTCTTTTTGTCTGAAAGCTATATTTGGTAGTGATGAGATTAATTTGCTAAGAATTCTTTAAGAATTCAAAATACAACTTTATTGTAGAATCATCACACATTCTTTAGGAAGTTTATTTGAAATGACAAGACAAGTGGAATCATCCAATCACATGACAGCAACTCAGTGCATTTAGGCATGCAGACATTGTCAAGATGACCTGCTGACTGACCTACAAACTGAGCAACAACCATACCATGAACATGGTGTGGTTGTTGGTGCCAGGTGTGAGTATTTCAGAAACTGCTAGGATTTTCCCCACACAACTATCTGTATGATTTACAGAGAAGAAAATCTGCTGTGAGCAGCAGTTCTCTGGGTGAAAATGCCTTGTTGATGTTAGAGGTCAGAGAAGAATGGGGAGGCTGCTTTGAGATGACAGCAAAGCAACAGTAACTCAAATAATCACTTATTACAACCAAAGTATGCAGAAGAACGTCTCTGAATCCACAGCACATAGAACCTTGAAGCAGATGGGCTGCAGCAGCACCACATCAGGTGCCACTCTTGTCAGCTAAGAACAGGAAACTGAGAGTACAATTCACAAGGCTAATGTGGGCCACTTTGGGCCACTTGAGCGTCACTTAAACATCACAGCCTCCTTGAGTGCTGTTGCCGATCGTGTCAATCCCTTCATGACTACAGTGAAATCATCTTGTGATGGTTGCTTCCTGTAGTATAAAAGCTATTAAAGTCTAACCCAAGTGTCTCACTAAAACACTTTTCATTGAAAACGCTGTCTCATGTCTCATCTTGTACAACATGTCACTTCATACTGTGGTGGTGTCCAGGGTGGAAGAGAGGCACCCAAATACAGCACACATAGGCAGACTAAAACAAAAGAGAGACATTTATTGACCGATATAAAGGTCAGGCAGCTAAACAAGTTCTCAAAAACACAACGAATAAAAGTACACAATCAAACAAAGTCCAAATGGTTGGATAAAACCAAACGAGAAAAGAAATCCAGGGAATAACCAACACACAAACAATAGATAACAAAAACCCCTTATCTAATGATTAGGCCCCTACTCATAAGCTGTGGTTAGCTTTTGGGGAGTCCCATTTACTATCTTGTCTGTTATGTTGGTATTTTAATTGATTTGTCAATAAACTGAACTAAAACGTTTGACAAAAAAACAAACACATTCAGAAACAAGCCAAAAAAATTACACCATCTGAGGAGCATCACGGGTGGGTTTTTTTAATGTCATATATATATATATATATATATAAAGAATTTAAACCCTGCGTGAGCTTTTACTATTACTCACTACAACTGTTTTTTTAAAGCACTTGCTTAAATACAGATCACAATAAAGATCTCTGCTGAGGGGAGCCACCCCATCCTCAGCAGCAGCAGCGCCCCTCTGCGCTGTTGTGAGTTACGTGGACACGTACGTGCGTGTTATTTACAAAGTGGTGTAGGGCTGGCTGCTCGCATGTGCCGCTGCCCGTCTCCTTTGTCCTGCTTCACAGTTTCACTGAATGTCATGGGCACTGCCTGCAGGGAGATGAGCTTTGTCACTTCCCTCATCACTCTGGATCCCTCGCCGCAGCAGTCCTCATCACCATCTCCATCGCATCGCGAGAAGAGTCAAAGCCTCTCAGTATTCTTCGGAAGCACAATGACCGTGTTCCCGTAGGCTACACCATGCGAAGTGTGCCCACCTGAAACAGGCTGGGGACGCAGCATCCTTTGAGCCTTTTTGTTTGGGTTCTTGCTGTACTGGTTTCCTGCGGATGATGCGCAGAGGAGTTCGCGGCGTGTTTATGTCTCACCCTGCTTTGGAAAGCCCCCATCCCATCAGGAGATCCATGCACCACCGGTCTTTGTGTTGTTGTTATTACCATGTCCCCAGCATCGGCTGCAACGGCAAGTGAAAGCGCCACCGCCACTGTCCCCGAGGAGGAGACGGAAAGCCCCCGGGAAGAGGTGAGGATTGTTTACAAGAAATTAAGGCTGTTTGCAATAAAATAAGGCTTTTGAATAGTGTGGCATGTTTAAGTGACAGGATGCCATTGTGCATGCTTACTGTAATCATCTCACTGTAATAAGCATGTTGGCTTTATTTAGATTATGATTAAATTTTTTGCACAGCACTTAAAGCGCTTTATTTGCGTATTTTATTAACTCGAGCGCGCACTCGAGCGTGTGAACGTCATGAATATGCTCTTGTTTTTTGTGTCCTCGAGGCAAGTGGCTTTCAAAATTAGGTTTAAGAATCTATCACTGTCCAATCAGGTACATGGAAGTGTTAAAACATAAACTTATTCTACTCATATCTTTCCAGAAGCTCCTGAAAGTCGCAGCATTTAAAAGACAAATAAATGTTGACGTTACCAGGGCGGGGAGAAGTGAGATGTTGTATTAGGAGACAACAAAAAAAAGTCTGTAAATTTCCCTTAAAGTAAAAGCTAAAACAGATTTGGAAACATAAGGACTCAACAGCAGTTTTCTGGAATTAAACTATAACACCCAAATCGTCTCCTTCTTCCGCAGTCTTCCCCTACATGCACACATGCTGGGAAAGTTACATATCCATTACACAAGAGAGTCTTTTTATATAACCTAGCTGGTCTTATTATGTCAAGAGAAAGTGTCCGTGACTGTGAAAGGCACTAAAGGCACCACGGCAGCCTCTTGAATGTGAAAACTGTACAGATTTGAACCTTCTTTAAACTGTTTTTCTTTTAACGTTAGCCACTTTCATGTTAAAGTGTAAGACTTATATGAGTGCAAACTGTTAAATTACATTAGGACATAAGCATGTAAGGTGGTTTGCTGAAGTGATTCTGTTTTTGTGCAAACAGAAATTTCACTAAATACAAAACAACACTGAAACCAAACTTTAAAAAAAATGATACAAGAGCTTTCAGCTGACTTTACACAAAACACTCTTAGTGCTATTTCATACAATAACTGCCTTAAATATAAATTTAACTTTGGAGTGCAATTAAAAAATGGATCCTCCTTTCATATTTTAGGACCAGCACAAGATTTTTCTAACACATTTTTAATCAAGCTGTAACTCACAGAGATGCATTTGCTTTGCAGGCACATAATCAGAGCAATATCTTCTGCTGTATGACTGTTCATCATTAACCTCGAGCCTGTAAAATGTAACACTAGCCACAAAGTGTGCCACGTAGTATTGATTGTAATTTTCGAGCATGGCCAGGATGCTGGTGAGCGAGCACTCCTCCTGCAGGAGGTTTATCTCAGTGGGGAATTTCACTGTTAATCCCTTTTGCTCTGTGGGGTGTTGCCTTGGGTTGGTAGTGTACTTGAGGATCATGTGACCAAGGTCAGGAAGTTAATTATTATGCAAGAACATCGATTATTTATGCTCGTCTGTCACTCGAAGAGCACAGCGCTGACATGTCGAGTTCAATAAATCAGCGCTGTGATAGATCAGATGCTTTTTTTTAATGTTGTGGTTAGAGTTGACCTTAGATCAAAATCTAGACATTTACAGTCTAATCTGAAGGGTTTGATGTCCTGCTTCAGCACAAGGTCTGTTATGCAACTTTTTTGAATGAATTTAGTTATAATCATCCCCTTCCTGGGACTTTTGAGTCTCTGCCAGGTTTTGTGTGGCTGTGCTCCTGCAGGGCGTAACCAGCTCTTGAGCTCTTTGATGCAGCCGTTGGGGCTTGCTGTGCCCCAAGGATATAAAGGATGGCAGCAGCTAAATGCTGCCCAAGTCAGATTACAGCCTTTTTTTTCTGCCTGGCTTGGCATTAAATGTTTTTGACTCTTTAAAATCATATCAGTTTTTTCAGTCTTCAACTCTCACATGACAACATGATTTCTTTTGCATTTTAATGGTAATAATGAAGGAATCGTGTGATTATAACAAGCATAGAGCAAGAAATGAGCAGTTGGCTCTTGGCTCATGCATAAACTATGCAAAAGCACTTACAACGAAGAATATTTCCTTAAATATTTTATACGCATGAGCCGCTGCTCCTTAACTTTTTGCCTACAGGTATTTAGGTCGTGTTCATCAGCGCCACATTAAAATGTGCCATTCATTTAAATCTTCAGGTGTAGGTTACTCCTTCTTATAATAGATTATTATGTTAATGCCTGTGTTCATCATTGCTTTTTTTTTTTCTCTTTTGCAGCAGCAGCCTCAGAAACAGTCTCTGGCTAAGTCCTTGTGTCAGGAAACTCACTGGAAATGCCTGCTGCTGTCCCTGCTGATGTACGGCTGTGTCGGGGTGATGGCTTGGTGCCAGGTGACAAAGGTCACGCGCCTCACCTTTAATAGCGCCTACAAGGGAAACTCTATGATGTACCATGACAGTCCCTGCTCCAATGGCTACATCTACATCCCCCTGGCCTTCCTCGTCATGCTCTACGTGGTCTACCTGGTTGAGTGCTGGCACTGCTACACCAGGAATGAGCTGCAGTACAAGGTTGATGTGGACAGCGTGACAGAGCGCATACAGTGCATGCAGCAGGCTACGCCTTGCATCTGGTGGAAGGCCATCAGCTATCATTATGTCAGGAGAACGCGACAGGTGACACGTTACCGTAACGGAGACGCCTACACCACTACACAGGTCTACCATGAGAGAGTAAACACCCACGTAGCCGAGGCGGAGTTTGACTATGGTAACTGTGGGGTTAAAGACATCTCAAAGAACCTGCTGGGCCTAGAGGGTTTCCCCATCACCAAGCTGAGGTTCACCAAGTGCTTTAGCTTTGCCAATGTGGAGTCTGAAAACTCCTACCTGAACCAGCGGGCCAGGTTCTTTACAGAAAATGAGGGCCTTGATGATTACATGGAGGCACGTGAGGGGATGCACCTGAAGAATGTCGACTTTAAGGAGTATATGATTGCCTTTTCTGACCCTAATCACCTTCCCTGGTATGCTTCCAACTCCGCCTTCTGGGTAGCGGCTGCTTTCACCTTGTCCTGGCCTCTGAGGGTGCTGACAGAGTATCATACTGCTTGTGTGCACTACCATGTGGAGAAGCTGTTTGGCTTTGACTATGTGCCAGTAACGCCATCTGAGGAGCGGGTGTATTGCAGACACATCCCACGGGTCAACACAATTGACAGCACAGAGCTAGAGTGGCACATCCGCTCCAACCAGCAGCTGGTGCCCAGCTACTCTGAGGCAGTTCTCATGGACCTGGCCCAGCTCTCAGGGAGCTGTAACAGCTACTCCTTATCCGGAGGCTACGGCAGCTACAGGCAGAACTGCGAACGCTGCCACCGTGCCATAAGCAGCTCCTCCATCTTCTCCCGAAGCGCCCTCAGCATCTGTAACACTGGGAGCCCCCGCATCCCGTTCAGTGCCAGCCGCTTCTCGTTGGGTCGGCTGTACGGCTCCAGGCGGAGCTGCCTGTGGAGGAGCAGCGGGAGCCTGAATGAGCAGTCGTGTCCCACAGAGAGCACGCGCTGTCTGTCAGGCCAGCAGGCCAGCGAGGAGAACCCTCCTGCCTATCAGGATGCTCTGTACTTCCCAGTGCTCATCGTGCATCGCAACGAAGGCTGCCTCAACCATGACCACCGCTCTCTGCACAGAAACGGCTCCTGTGTAGAAACTTCGCTATGATGAGGCAAGCTAAGGCCAAGAAAACTCTTCATACATGGACTCATGTGTCTCTTTGAAAAACAGAGATTTTTTTTTAAAAAGGAGCATTCTCCGAGTTATCACAACCAAGGATTTGTTAACATTTCTAAAGATACTGTCACCTGACACAAAAGCAATTACAACAAAGTATGTGTGTGGAATTTATCACTCAATACATCAGGGAAAAACAGACCCGATGAGACTGTTGTTTAAAATACAGCAAGGCTTTAAAGGATACTGCCAAAGTGTCACGTGCAGCCCTAAAGAGTCTGTTGAGATTCAGATAACCAATGAAAATCAAAGGCCATCCCATTCTAGTGTAAATGCCATATTTACAGATCTGAGTCACAGACAATTTGCAAAGATATGAGTAACATTTCCCGGTATAGAAAGCCTGAAATGGGCTTTGACTCAGCAGCAAATTAAAAAAATTAAATGGATGCCGAATGAGAAATGGAACGCAAAGATAAGCAACCTTGTCAAAACACACTAACAAGACTAAGTAGTTTTGCTGAAATCAAACACCCCTCTCATGGCTCTTATCAAAGTGAAGTCAGTACAGTCAACAAATACAGAAATCTGCATGTTACGACATTTTGATCCTGGATGATTTAATGTCTCCATTCAAAGTTAATGCTCGTGGAAATCCATTTAAAGAGAAAAAAAAGTGGAATCAAAATAAATGTGCAGATAAAACATCCAGTCAGCTTATATGTGCTTGGCTGCGATGACATTATACTCCATGGCTTGCCAAATATAGCACAGGAGGAGTTTGAATAATTTAGCAGACGAGGGCTAAAGGACACAAGGACTTAAAACTGATTTATAAACACTACTTTAAACTGTTCAGACTGACATCTTGTAAAGCAGTAAAAAAAAAAACTCATTGCACTGCTGATAAATCAGTGTCAACTCCGCCAGTTTAAAATCTTAAAGATCCATTTAGGTTCGCTTTTGGCAATATTTTCATTGAGCCTACCTCTTTATTTAAGTGCCTAGCATCAACTGTTACTGACAAGCACAAGCTGCAATGACTTCTCATCTCATCTCACTATCCTCCCATTAAAATAAGCAGAAGAGTAGCCCAAGGTTATTTAAAACATAGGCGTAAATGCACAAGTTTGTAAGAATCAGACAGAAAATGCTTTTTTAGATTTCTTTTTTACATTACTCACACAGCCAGCCCTTTGCTGCTGCTGCTGCTTATCAGAGAGACAGCTAGAGAGCTGGCCATCGAAAACACTGGAAATAGGCAGAGGCCTGGATTCACTACTGATAGTGTCAGATTTAATAACATAAAAGGATTACTTTAAAACACTAAAACCTACTTCCTCTCAGCTGAGTGCATGCAGTATCTGATGGGAAATTTACTTTAGCAGCCAAGAACTGAAGCAGTGTTTAATGCAAACAGTGACAAAAGCCAGCCGCGCCGCAACTTTTCAGACAAACATCATCTAATTTTAACTCCCTGCAGCACAACCCATTTCTCAAAGTTTGGCTTATTTCTTCCAGCGCTCCCTTATATGTTGGACAGTCCTTTAGTGCCACTCGAAGGGACGGAGGTTAAGAATAGGGGAAATCCATAACAATGGATATACATGGGTCATTCTGCCATTACCACCATCACTGAATACTATGAACTTCGCCTGTGTTTAGACTATTTCGTGTTGAGATTTGCCTTCCGGATAAAGCGACCAATCAGCCATACTCATTACATTCCATTTGTGTTGTTGTGTTTGAAGCTGTGGACTGAGACACAACCCCCTCATAACAGACTGAGTAACATTTAACTAACAATTTCAACCTGTTTTCACAACTCAAGGTCATCTATGCAACCTACCCCAAACTCAGGATAGTATTCAGGTCAACAATTCTGCTTGCAACAAAATCCCAATACTTCACTCATGTTCTCATCTGCACATAAAGAAGGCGGATGTGCAGATGCAGACGTCTCCGGTCACTGAGTTCCACTTCTCCACTTGCTATTCATAAATCCATCACGTAGTCTGTTTGTAAAGGTCCGGTAAAGTGCAATGTTTCAAAGTTGATTTTTGCCGAAATTGATTCCACCATGAAACACAAGAAAAATACAGCATCTTAGCATGAAAAAGAGCTTATTTCCACTAGAAAAAGCATCTGCAAAAGCATCAGATGATTGTTTTTGGTTTACAAATCCTGACTGACATTGCATTTTGTGTAAAACAAATGATACTGAGCTAACATTTGAATTATTCCTAGTTTACAATCATCATTTTTACAGCAAAGGGGTCGCTCAATGGGTCGCTCTATCAAAGAAAACAGAACAGCTCTTCAGAATCATACGTCTCATATTACCTCTCTAACAACTTAATGCGGTGGGTTATGAACAGCTTCAGGTTCCTGTGTTCAAGACGCTAACACCAAAATCTCACCTGAAATCTTAAGATAGGGGGACATTTATGACTACTGTTTGAATTTCATTAGTTTAATCACAGAAAAACTGTTAAACTACTCACAGAACAGATGAGTGATCTTGAGCTAAAATGGGAACGAATTGAAATAAGCTAACAATTTTTAGCCCATTCATATTCTTATCTTACTTCATTTGTAGTTGTGAAGGACTGGACCACAACCGAGCTCCTGCTGGTCAGAAGTCAGAGACTCAAGTAGACGTGCATGACTCAGTGGACAACACAAATAACAGCATGCGGTCTCCACAGGGCATTTAAATGTACTGAAATGTCTTTTTTGTTATGTTAATCAAAATGTAGAAAAATGCACCACGTGTCAATGCTAAAGTCATCGTGTCACTCCAAAATCATCACAATCTCTTCTTTTTCTTCATCATCATTATCATCAAGCCTCTCAGGTGGCTTCACTGTGATATTCATACATAGTCCCGTGTAAGAATAGAAAATTGTGTTTACCTGTGAAATGTTTACGCAGCAACAGAAACAAACTATTTGACCGATTACAATCTGACTGAAAGTTTCAAAGCTATACATTTTTCCTCTATAGATGACTGTTAGAATTTCTGCAAAGAAAGCAGCTATAGCCGTTATCATGTCTTATGAGGTAGATTAGGCTCGTATGATGATTTGTACTCTTTCACTCAGTGATGCTTTGGGCCTCATCTTTTTATATTTCCATAAATCTGTGGATTTTTAACATTGTAGAGCAGGATGGCTTTGATTTTTAACATTGTAGAGCAGGATGGCTTTGTACTGTAAATAAATAGAGACAGGAGTGTAGAATGTCAGTCGATGTGGATACTGTGTGCACACGCACACACAAACACAGACTTAATGGTAACTGGAGCAGGGACAGATTTGATGTGTTGATATTAAATGGAGAGAAGCAGAACAGTCCCCCTTAAAAGGCTGTTTTGGGATGGTTTTGTTTCTCTTTAAACATGTTTTTTAACATTTCAGAACACTTTTTTAATACAAATGCTGTTGGGGTGATTTGACTGCTTTGGGATAAGGTACGTCTAAGCATAAACATATGCTGAGTGATTACTAAGGATCTAAATATAATAAATCAGTATTCTGAATGACCTGTCTTTAAATGGCTCTAGAGAATGATTTGTGATTTTAGGAAGGAAGTGACATACACATGATTGATGGCTGTGACTATAAATTACATGACTGATAATTTTGTTGCTGCCTAGTTCAAGAGTTCCAATATTTACCAGTAGATTATAGGTAAAAATAAAACAATGCAAGTCTGTATGTATTCCAACACCATCACGACGTTGCCTTGCTGTTACATAAGGACTGAATACCAAACATGTGTATCAAAGTAGAACAAAAAGCTCAATAAACTGAAATGCTCACTAAAATATCTGGTCTATTTGTTTTAAAACATACCCTAGACACACCAGATAGACTATGATCACTGATCTGATGCCAACTGTTTGACCAGTGTTGCATGTTTGTGTGCAAAAGGAAACATTTAATACTGTCTACTAGCGGAGTAAATAGAACAGAAGCAACAGTGTGTTGGTCCATCCCCTCAGTCCCAAGCTCATTGGTTCCTATTGCTTCATATGAATTAAAAAAGGACATATTTATTCATACTTACTGTCTAAAACGTCTCAGAAATATCCCAAAAACAGCTGGAATTTTGCTGAATATTTTGGTTTATTGTGGTTTGAGATAAATACGTTCAGCAATGACAGACAGCTGATAAAGATGGGTTTGTATTAAAAACCCCATGTGCTGGCATTTTCCGTTTTCTCCTCTCTTGGGCTTGTTTCTTGTTTTCTAAACTGGTTGTTCCAAACCATCTGGTTAATGATGGAAACTCTCCGCTCTTCGATGTCTGTCAGGCGGATATCGCATTCTGTCACACTGGTGTTGTGAGACATCGCCTCCTCCAAAGCGTTCCCTCCAACCTGCACAAATACAAATACACACACACACACACACACACCTAAAAGCTCTGCTGATTGCCTCAATAATCTTGAAAAAACAACTCACTGCTAACCTTGCAGTTTGAAACGCGGCACACTTTCTAAACTACCCTTTGCTGGTACCTCGAGTCTTTTGCTGTTTTGTGTAAAACAGACATTTCTATTTATGAAACCAAGTTCAGAAATATTGATGGTACTGCATGTTACATTTCTGCTATGTGGGTGATTTTTGATCCTCCACAGTGTATTCCAGTCAGAGATACAATATGCAGTTAAAATCGGAAGAAGAGAGCGCATGAGAAGGGGGAATTCAGATCTACCTCTCATGGGGAAACACTTACTCAGTTTTCCATTATTTCATGTTTTCCCACAAATATCTATGAATAATTGAAAATCCTAGTACTTTACTGCTGCTCTGCTGACTTCACGGTACTGTGTCTGTACAGGCGTGAGCATGCTTTGAGAGTTTTTCAAAATAAACCAGCATTCCAAAGCTGATAAATTTAACAACAAGTGGTTACAGTGAAACATTAACTTAAAATAATAGGCTTTTTGTTCCACTCTTCCTCTTTGTCAACTAATTTTGACATTTTTTTAATCTGCATGGCTTTAGGGATAAC
>VUQR01012576.1:0-12833 GCA_015108515.1 Hemichromis elongatus | reverse complement strand
TCTGAACATGTCCCAGTCTACGTCGTTGAGCGCGTCCAGTAGCGTAGCTTCTGATTGGGCAGCGCAACGTTTCACCTCCCTCGTTGTTACTTCTTCCCTTCGTATGTTTTGTTTGTACTGAGGGTTGAGGAAGATGGGGTTGTGGTCAGACTTCCCAAAAGCCGGATGTGAGACAGCTTTGTAGCCCTGCTTGTATGGCGTGTAGCAGTGGCCCAAAGTTCTATCCCCCCTGGTCGGACACGAGACATGCTGGTATAAGTTCGGCATGACTTGTCCGAGGTTTGCTTTATTAAAGTCTCCTGCTACAATGATAGCTGCGCCCGGGTCCTTGTTTTGAAACGAACTCAGCATATCATGTAGTGCGGACAAAGCCATATCTGTGTCTGCTTGGCGAGGGATGTAGTAATTCAATCTGTTTTTCAGTACAGGGGTATGTGCTGATCAGTCACAACTGCACTGGTCATCTCATTCAACTTTGAAAGTATCATTCAGCGCTCCACTTGTGACAGTGGCACTCAACAATGGCAGCACTCTCCACTAGTAGTCACGATGTTCTCTGTCATGCTGCAAAAACTGCCCACTCAGCATTTTCTGCTTCATCATCAGTTCTCAGGTTAAATGTTTGATTTCTTCACAAACCAGGAACCTCTAGACTGCTTTTATCAAGTTAAATATATATTATATATTTATACTATTATATTTATATTTATATTCTTTTTTATTCAAATATGTCATAATGTCACCATTATAGGTGTATCAGACCAACTCTATCTGAGCGACATACTGGTCCCATCAAGAAGTAGGAATATATTATAATAATAATAATAATAATATGCCATCTTCTTTTGTCCATAATACAATTGCTTGTGTATTAAAAAGTGTAATAAGGCATACAAATGTGTGGGTTAAAACTGGTCTATATTTAGCTAGAAATATTCAGGTCCATATGAGAGTGGATGATGAGCTGTAACATTAAAATAAAGTGTAGTGCTCAGTGGGAACGAAGGATTGATTTAATAAGCACCATAAAGGTACCAAAGCACTTTCTCAGCCTCTGAGCTCATAGTGAGGATAAAAAAAAAAATTTCCTCTCTTATAGATATTTCCAAACTAACTTCAATAATGTGCTGCTCCAAATTTGATGTCAACTGTGCAACTGTGGTATGTTCTAACATAAGGAACTCTTACATTACTGTGTTCATTTATTTATCCCGGTGTTCAGTTTTAGGGGTTTCTTTTGGTTTATGTCTGCCATTAGTTTCCTTAATATTTGTTTGTGCTTCCCTTTGTCTTATTTGTATATTTATGTCTTGGTCCACGGTGTTTATTTATCATCTGTTAATATTCATCTCTGTGTCAGTGGCTTTTTTTTTCCTATTTTACTTTGAGGATTAAATTTTTACATATGCTAACCTCATTATTTCTGTTGTGTCCCATCTCAGTTTTGCTTCCTCTCTGTCCAGTTCAGTTTTTTTTACTAATTTATATTAGAGTTATCTGTGTAACACCAAATCACAACAATGTTTGCCTAAAGGTGATTTATATTTTAAGATGAGAACCCTAAAATAATACAGAGAAAACAGAAAAACAACCCTCTATGAGCAAGCACTTTGGAAACAGTGGGAAGGAAAAAAACTCCCTTTTAACAGGAAGAAACCTCCATCATAACCAGGCCCAGGAAAGTGCAGACATCTTCCATAACTGTTCGGGGGTGAAAGGAGGAAGACAGGACAAAGACTTGCTGTGGAAGAGAGCCTGAGATTAATTATTACTAATCATTAAATGAAGAGAGGTGTGAAAAAGGTGAGTGAAGAAGAAACAATGCATCATGGGAAGCCCCCAGAAGTTGAGGCCCACTGAAGTGTTACTAAATGAGGATTCAGGGCCACCTGGTCCAGCCATAACTGTATGTGCTAAATAACTATATACCAAGAGAGAACGACTTAAGCCTGATTGAGAGGAGGTAGAGGGGATGCCTGTCCCCCAAATCCAACCTGGATGCTGGTTCTTCCCTGTGTCTGGTTCCCCCCAGTGTCAAAACCCTAATCAGCCCTCTCTGTGCACATGTAGCCCAGTCCTTCCTCATTCCTTTGTTAAGATGTCTGTTTTGTTCCCCTCTTTCCTTCAGCCAAGTTTATTCTGTGATGGTCTTTGGATTTCATCTCTGTGTTTTTGGCTTGTCTTTCCATACAGACTTCAGTTTTGGGGGCTTTGAATCATCCACAATAAAATGATTTGGTTTGGTAATCTGTCTGCTACGTCCTGCTTTTAAGTCCTCGCTACACAATGCTCTGACATTATGCTCCTGCGAATGTGTAATTTGAGTGTAATTTCTGAAAACAAAACCTGAAGCTTAGCCGTTTATGCTGTATGCAGTTTTATACATGTAAAATATCTCTCAATAAAACTTTAAAGAATGCATTTTAATCTTAACAAAACATTCTTCCGTCATTGCTTTTAAATCTCTCTGGCATCCACTCAGAGGTCTGCATTAGGCTAATGCATCCACAGGGTATGCAAGATGAAAACATATACTCACTGTTCATTTCACAAAAGGTGGAAAATGCACAGATTAGCTACAAGATTAAATACACCTACATCCCCTTTGTGCTACTGAACACATCAGAGCATGGACAAGAGATCTGCACCAATATTTCAGTAGGTGGTTTTAGTCAACATCTATATGTATTCCAAGATTTCTCAGCCAATCATAATAACATAAGACTATCAGTTTTATTCACTTCATCTGTCAGCAAGTTCTATTTTGTGGTTGAATTATGTGTTTTTATTTTGTAGGAGTAAAACATCAGCGGGGACGTGACACCACTAATGTCACGAGGCAGCATCTCAGCCTGATGTATGCACAGAGTTCCATCTGTGCTTCAAAAACTCTGCATTTAACAGAAAATCCTCTAAGCGTTAATCCATGAGCAATGGGCATCATGCAGAGTAACCACCAAGTGACAACATGAATGATATACGCAGAATTTAGCCCCTATTGGAGAATGACTTAAAACGCAGTAATGATAGCCTTGTTAAAGTGGTGAAGAAGTGCCAATGTGTTTAAATCTACTCAAAACCAGAAACATAAATGCATAGATCATAATATAGAATATCTACACTAGTTTGAGTTGTTGTTTGTTTGTTTTTATTTTTTGAACCTGGTGCATTTAATTCATTGTTTTCTTTAAAATAACCAAAATTCCATCATTTAATTTAATTGCCTTCATGTTATTTTTAGTCACTCATTAGCTACAGTGCTGTGAAAAAGTGGCCCCTTCCTGATTTCTTATTTCTGGCATATTTGTCACACTTGACCTTGACAGAGTACATGGTAAACCCAAATATTCAAAGTAATTAAATAAATTAAGTAATTTAAGCTTTTTTAAAACAGTCCTACTTTGAGTCCTGAAGTCAATTTGACCCTATAAACATAAAAGATATGAGCCCTTACTATGATCCTTACTATATGCGCTGGATTGGTTTAGATTCTGAGAAAAGACAATGGAGTAAAAGCAAAATGTCTTTGTACATAATGTAAACAACTGATATAAGACAAAGTTTAAAAAATATTTTTTGTTTTTGTGTCTTTTTTTCTTTGTTGTTTTTGGTTGCACTTTAAGTTTTTTTTAGTCAAAAGGTGGATGTCAAATATAGTCAAAATATCAGCTTCAACCATAAGAAGTTCTGATAACTTCTTCAGGATTACAGTGTATCTTTACATAATCCAGGGTTCAATATAAGCCTCATAAACCTTAAACTAGACCTTGATGTAGCCCATCAGTTCATCAACTGTCTTAAAATAAACTGCTTTCAGCTCCCTTCCTTCAGGTCAGCTTTCTTCTGATTGGTTGGCTGAACAGGTGTGTGGGGCTGTTGTGCTCACTTAATGACCCAACACTTTTTTAATAGGTTGATCTCTTTATTTGATACTTTTGCCACCACTAAATGACACACATACTGTGCATGTCGCTGCTCATTTTAGTTCCATGGCGGCATATTTGAATTGTTTTAGTTGCTTTTTTTTATTTTGAAAACCAAACCCTGCGTGATACAAAACTACGCATAAGTGACATTAAAAAACGCATCATTGACAATTTGCTCTCTGTTACCTTACCTGATTATTTGATCTTTCTCCTCCCAAGAAGGGGGGCTGTGTGACTCATTTCCCCCTTATTTTTAATATGAAATCCATGAAATGCAACATGGCTTTGCAATTTTATCGCATTTTCAGTGCATTAAGCTGATCCCTCCCAGTTTGCAGTTTCATGAACTGTTACATAACCACTTGGCATTAGACCAGCAAACAACATGAAACCGAGGAGTGTTAGCCGTTTTTTCTTCTTTATTTGCCCCTCCCCTGCCAACACGGCAGGTGCCTCTGGTAGATCGGGAGGATTGCGGTGGGGTGTCGTCTAGCAATGAAAATTAATCTATACACGCTGTATCTGTCCACTTTTAGACCATTAAAGTCGCACTCATATTTCGTCAGTCCACTGGCTGTTGACGCAGCGTTATCCAGAAGGTGTGTGTCACTATGTGCACGGACTGCCTCTGCGTCGTCTACCATCTGCGCCCCTCCCTCTTCGAGTCCCAGCATCGCCGACAGCCCTGCGATGCTGTCATAACCAACACGTTTATTGTTGACGACGCAGAGAGGGGCTGCCGTGTTTTTTGAATGGTAACTGTGATCGGGTTGCATTGATTCCTAAACGGGCATACGGGCCTTATGTATGTATGTGCGACCACCTTCGGAGACATGCTCGTTACAGGCTGAAACCGTTTCTTCGAGGATACGTGCGCGCCATATGTTATAGGCTATAGCTGAGGTCCATGTGAATACATGCCTTTAGATGTCAGGAGGTTTTCCGAGCGCAACACTGAGCTATAAAAGTGCGGCAGCGATGTGCACGTCCGACGGCCACACGGAGCGAGTGCAGTGAGAGACCGTTTATTCCACGGTAGTCTTTGACTTTTCAGCTCTCGGTCACAGGCAGGGTTCAGGCTCTCCGCATCAGCTCCTCACTTGGTTCACCGCCTGGTTTTATGCGACGTCATGAGTTGATCGCGCCTGACAGATGTTGCTGTGTTGCAGATGCACAGCCATCGCTTCTCTCGTTCTTGCTGCTGCTTAAGCGTTTATTAGATTGAAAATATTAATAATAATAATAACAAGAAGCTGATTATCTTCTAAATGTTAAGTCCTCGCTTTGCTCTCGGACAGATCGCAGCGTTCATTTAGTCTTCGGGATTGCATAAAATGATACCTGGATCCGCCGCATCAATGCTACCGTCAGCAGAAGCCGCGAAACTGTACCAGACCAATTACGTCCGCAACTCCCGTGTGATCGGACTTCTGTGGGCCATCTTCACTATCCTGTTCGGTATTGTTAACGTGACCATCTTCTCGCAGCCCTATTGGATTGGAGATGGCGTGGATACGCCGCAGGTCGGCTACTTCGGCCTTTTTCATTATTGTATTGGAGATGGAGTCTCCAGAGACCTGACCTGCCAGGGTAGCTTCACTGAGTTCTCCGCTATCCCCTCTGGTGCGTTCAAGGCCGCTTCCTTCTTCATTGGAATGTCTATGATGCTGGTCGTCACCTGCATCGGCTGCTTCAGTCTCTTCTTCCTCCTCAGTACATCCACCGTGTACAAGATCTGTGGCTGGATGCAAGCAGCGTCAGGTAAGTGTCCTTTTGGAGACTAGTTCACCGCGACCCCTTTTTTTCCCCTTTAAAAAAATATAGGTACGGCACATGCGACATATGACCAAAACAGGCTTGAGTATGAATATTTTCTAAATGGAAAATGCCTGCAAGAGTTTAGAAGCTGGTCAGCTGTTTTCTGTGTATACTCAAAACACTGGGATGGATTGAGTTTTGATTGATGAGTTGATGAGATAAATTAATTGGGAGTGGCCAGGGTGAAAATAAACAGTCTCCAGGATCTCCCCGGGAGCTGGCAATTAGCCCTCCCGAGCAGACCGTGCTGTCCATGGTGCTGAAGGGCTACTGAATGCATGACCAACATCGCTGGTGTATTTACAGCCCGAACAACTTTCTTTTTAAAGGATGGATTACAGTTCTATTAACATATGAAACATTGCCCAGGTCATGATTAAAAAAATAAATAACAAATATGTTTATTATCAATAACCCTTAATAACTTTGATTCATTTTCTACCTTGCATTTGTGCCCACATCAATCAAAACTTTTGGGCTTCACGTTTAATCCAGTGTTTTGTATTTCATGGGATATATTGTAATAATCTAATTACAGCAGAGTCGCTAGTGTTTTTAAATAAAATAACTTGTCTTTTTTGTGATGCAAAACCACATGGAAAGTGCACACCTGATCCCACAGTGATAGTATAATACAGGAAGCTAGTTAGACACACACAAATTTAGATTAAAAAGTTTCTTTTAGCTAAAGGACACAGAATAACATAAGCATTAAATCACATGCTATGTTGGTAATATAGTATATCATATGTATAGTTACAATGCAGCCCAATTTAATGTAGTTTGCTATATGCAAATTAATTGTGATCTTCAGCCTGTCCTCACAGCCAGAAGACGTGTGTGTTCTTATATGTCAGAGCTAGTTTTCAAAATAAGTCGAGGTCAGTCATTCAGCTGCTGGCAGTGTATTCTCATTAACGGTGGGCTGATGTCAGTGGCAGCAGAGGCCACGATCATCTGAAGAGTTCAGACGCTGCCAAACATTGGTTCTAGCTCAGCTGCACTAGTCAAAGCAGTCAGCTTGCTGTTTGCAACAAACAGAAATGAGGCAAAGTGTAGGGGAGGGGGTATTTGGAATGGCTCCAGCTCAGTGTGTTATGTTTGGGCTGAATTAACGCAATAAGCCCATCTAATAAGAAGACCGCTGGGCTTTGTGCTTCTGCAGCTAAGAGATGAAAGAGAAAGCCAAAAGGAGAGACCCTGACCAGAGCAAGTTGGCACAGTGATGCCTAATGAGCAAGCATGACTGTTTAGCACTGTCAAACTTTATTAGACTGAGAATAAGCTTAACCATCAGCTGACTTCACTCATAGAAGACAGGTGTCCCACTGGCAGGGACAGTGCAAATCATAGATGGTGATGAATGGCAGCTCAGGAAGAGTATGTACAAAATAAAGTAAAAACAAAAGGGTTCTTTATTAATTCCTTTTCCCTTATCTTAAATGTTTCACTTTAAAACATTTTGGTAGCTTAGTATGTGACAAATCTCATACCTGTAAAGCAAAGTGAAATTAAAACTGTCAGCTGGGCAGCAGTACCTTGTTGTCACCCATCCCTGCTGCTAGATTGGCCAAGGACACAGTCAGTATTCAGAGCACTCTTCGCTCCATGGCACCAGCCTTTCTCTCTGCTTCAGTAATCATCCTTATGGGTGTCTTATAGACATTTTTACTTGGTGATATGGCTGGTATGAAAACACAGCATGTAACAGTACCATGCCTCATTGAGTAAAAGGTCTATTCAGGCAAAATCAAGGTCATACTTGACGGGTATACGTAATTTAAGTGATACTCTGTATGCTAGTTTTGTGGCAGCTTTCATAAATCCCCTTGGGCTGAAGTCAGAAGCTGGTGGATAAAACACTTAACATAGAAAACTCACGCTGTTGCACAATGCTCCTCACCAGCAAATCAGCATGTGAGAACGCATCTCTAGCCATCTTTTCTGTGAAGTCCAGGTAGAAACGTTGAATGTTTGATGAGAAAGTGAACCAGCAGGAGACATTAGAAGTTTCAAAATGCCCACCGTGGCCAAACAAACCTGAGTGCAGAGAGTGCTCCAGCATCCAACCGGTCTTAGATGGGCTTGTACGCTTCTATGCTGTCCTCAGCAGAGCCATTTCTGTCTGTGCACCTGCCCAAGTTCCTGGCATGTAAATATGTGTACAAGCTTTTCCCCCCTCATAGAGTTTAAGACAAAATATGTGATGCACGCACAAACACAAATACACCGTTTTTCCAGGCTCCTTTTCATAACTTTGTTTCCTTGAGAACTGGAAAATGTGTTTCTGTCTCTCACTTCCTCTTTTCTGGCCTTTAACTGCAGTTCTTCAGGGGTCTGCACACCAATTAACTACATATACAGCAAGGTCAGCGATAATTACTTCACTGTTTTATAGACTGACGTGCTTTGCCTTGTCGGCTCAGCTGACAGACTTTTTCTGTAGTTCGCGCTGCAGTGTCTGTTTTTGAGAAGAAACAGTGTGAGTCATACACATGAATGAGCAACACCTAAGCTTTGTAAAGCAGGAAATAATGTGCAGACAGAGAGTGACCCATTTGGAAATATACAAACAGGACTGCAATTTCATAGAGGTCAGGTTTCTACCTTTCTGACTACTTTGTCTATTGTAATATCTCTTTCTTTGTTTTATTGATACTTAAGAATAACTCAAGAACAAGTCATTATTCTTAATAAGGTATGTGCACATTTGTGTGCTTTTTGTAGTATTTGCATAATTACCTCTGATGATTAATTGATATATAAATGACACACTATGTCAAGAGGACTCATGGAGGTGTCATGTGTTTTCAAGAGGTTGCTATGTTTTATATTGAGATAGTCCTATTTTGCATATGATGTTGCTATATCACAATAAATAAGAATAATAGTAAAATGCTTGTATTCCTGCTTTCCTAATATGACAAGTTAGTGTCCCATAAAAAGACATTTTATATCATGCTCAATTAGAAAACAATATGTAATATATACACTTGCTGGACATTATATTAGATAAAAACCAGGTTGGATCCAATTTTGCCTTCAGAACTACCTTTATTCTCTGTAGCATAAAGTCAACAATGTGCTGGAAGATGAGTTGATTTGTGTCATGGTGCATAGAAGCAGGCATCAGAATTTGGGTACGCTGTGGTCATGAAGGGATGGACATGGTCAGCAACAAAACTCAGGTAATCAAACCAGGCAATGTATTTCCAATCTCCTGTTATCCAGTTTTGGTAAATCAGTGTCAGCTTCAGTTTCTAAAGTGCCAAGCCAGTATGCTTTGAGGTTGTTATACATTCAGAGATGGTTTTTTGCACGACTTGGTTGAAAACAGCAGTCTGGACATCTTTCTGTGACTGACTTCTAGTTAACTTCACTCAGGTAAGAACCTTATTAGCAAAAGCGATTTTTCATCACACTCCAAGTTTAGTTTTCAACTCCTCATCCATCCATTCTCTTCCACTTATCCTTGTCAGGGTTGCAGGTGGCTGGAGCCTATCCCAACTGTCTTAAGGCAAGAGACAGGGTACACCCTGGACAGGTCGCCAGTCTGCCGCTGGGCTAACACATAGACAGAGACAACCATTCGCACCTATGGGCAATTTAGAGCTACCAATTAACCTATCCGCACTAACTGCATGTTAGTGTTAATGTGGGAGGAAGTGGGAGTACCCGGAGAGAACCCATGCAAAGATGGGGAACAATCCACACAGAAATACAGTGAAATTGAACTCAGGAACTGAACCACCGTGCCACCAGGCTGCCTAAATAACCGGCAACTCCTAATCCATTTGTTAATATCTTTCTCACTGAGTCACAGTACTTGAGCATGAGTCACAGTAAGCTAGAAAAGGAACAAAGTGTCACATGTCTATTATTATAGGATAAGAAGTTTTGGTTTCTCATTAAATCAAACTCCACAAGTTTAAACAGATCAAACAGGATCATCACATCAAAAATTCAAAATTTCAAGCAGTGGTGAAAACGGACAATGAGAATATTAGGAGCAAGCGGAGGTGATGATAAAAAGAAAAATTAACAAAGACCAAATACTAAAAGGTTTGGAAGTAAACAAAAAGTCCAGGTCAGAGACAGAAAATACACAGAAAACAAATCACATGACAGTGCTCAGCAAAGACAAGCTGATCTTGCTGGTCACCTCAGTCTCTCTCCACATATTTCGCTGTCTCATTATCTCTGTTCGCTGTTGTTGGCTTTTACTCCCATAGTCCATTTGCTCTATTGAGTGGGTTGTTGTGAAAGGAGCTTTAAATTCTGGTTGAATGTAGACGTGAAAAGTGGCTGGAGCTCAGCATGAGAGCAGCACTCATTCAGCTGCACTTGTCACTGCCGCTGGACCAGAAATGCTCCGGCTCTCTAGAGCAAATGCTGCAAATGAGAACTTTTGTCAGGATACCAATCAGACTTTCAAAAGCAGTCTGAGGAAAAGGCTGATTTTGATGCTTTTCCTAGACATATCAGACATGTTCCACATCTCTACTGTCACAGTACTGGGTCTGCGACCCAGTGTTTTGTGCATTTTAGTTTTATTTCGTTGGTTGCCACTGCAAAAACTCAAAATCTTACCAAGTATATTTGTCTTATTTCTAGTGAAAATGATCTCATTACACTTAAAATAAGACACAATCAGCTACAAAGCAACATTTCAGTAAGCTAAAGGAACTCGTTTCAAGACAGTGAATCTTGAAACTAGAGATTTTTCACTTGTTTCATTGGCAGATTTTTTCACTTAATACAAGATATTTTAGCTTGAAATAAGTGAAAATCTGAAATAGCTGATTGTGTCTTATTTTAAGTGTAATGAGATAATTAGACTAGAAATAAGACAAATATATTTGGTAAGATTTTGAGATTTTGTAGTGTCTTGTATTTTTCTCCATGTTTCCTGTTTTACTTTGAAAGAGTCTGGTGTGTTCTTGTTCATTGTGTTAAGTTTGACTTTCCCTGTGACGTCATGTTTCATTTCAGTCAGCTGTCTTCCTCATGTGTTTATACTTCTCCTGATCACCCCTTGTGTGTATTTAGTCTGTGTTTCTCTTCACTCACTGTCAGATTGTCTGTTATTCTCACCACAGTTATGATAGTCTTTCATAGTTTTCATAATTTCATAATGTTTTCACATTTTTTCTTAGTGTTCATATTTTTATATTTTTTTTAGTTTTTCATAGTTTAATGGCTGCTGCTGTTTTCAGCCCAAATAAATGCTTCTTTTTTTTCTTTGAAACCTGCAATACCTTAATTTCAAAAACTGATAATACATTTTCTTCAAAATCATAAAGAAAAGGAAAAATACCCAAGCAAAAATAAAATATAAATTCACTTTCAGCATTTTCAGTTTTTTGATCTTTGCTTGCAGCAGGTTGAATTGGGTTTATGGCACAATACAGCTGTACTTTACCTGCATTTATTCATGCTCCAGTATCTCCAGGGAATTGTTGTTTGTCCATTTTTTACATCTATTTTTTTTCTGTCAGTAATTTATGTCATCCACACAATTCTATTTGTGTAATGATGATTGCAGCTGTGACAGAAAGTTATCCTTTTTTAAGATTTTGCTGCAGTCTGTTACCCACGTGACACCCACAGACTGCCCTGTGCCCAGTCACTTGTCCTGCTGCAGCTCTGTACTAAACAGAGTAATGTGTCTCAACAGTACATTAAAATAGATAGGCAGATTTGAGAAACAACTTGAAAAAACATGGGACAGTACTGTCTGCTGTTACTGCAGTAACACACAGTAGTGCCTTTCACTATAACACCGGTAAGAAAGGAAAACTGCATACTTCTTTATCCCAGGAGAGTGGGAATGAAAAGACAAATGAAACTAGAAGATCTGAGAAATTTCAAAACAGATATGTGAATCTTCTTCAGGCTAAAAATGGCTTGAAATTGGCTGAAATCTACCATGGCAATGTGGGAACATTGGCAGTAAGTTTGAGGTCATAAAGTAAAACAAACTGGCTCAGGAGTTACAGAACTGGTTTATCCTCTTGCTGTTTCTTCTAAGCGCAGCAGTGAAACTCAACCTTTTTGCAGCAAAATAAACTGGATGCACAACACTGCTTTATGCACTAATCCACACCTTTGCTGCACCCGGCTCAACAGTCAAAGGTGAAACAGTCTGTATTTAGCTCTGTTTCTACGCTGTTATTGGCACACTTCTCCTCCTTACACATCAAAAAAATCAGGGAAATGATCTGCTTGCTTTCTTACCCATTTTTCTCACGTCTGCCCAGGTACTTTGCTTTCAAATCACCTCTCTGTTAACACTGTTCCATCTTCCATTTTTTTGTAATTAAAAAACACACCGTCACTTGAACCATCTAATTATAGTCAGAGGGAGGCAACTAAACTATCATGTATGCAGCTCACACTCCTGCTGATTGCGGACAGGCGAAGAAGATGGATGAAGGATATTATCCTGCGTGATGGTGCAGTGGTTATCACTGCTCCCTCACAGAAACAAGTGTTCTGGGTTTGACCTTCCAGTGTGGACATTGCATGTTATCCCTGTGCCAGTGACGTGCGGTGAGGTTCATGGCTGGTGAGGCACTGACGTCATCACAGTCAGATTTACAAACATATGAACCCTACAGAGTAGCCTATTCACCATTTCACCGGCAACAGTTAACGTGTTTTGTTTAAAATTTCATATCAGCATTCTTTACATATACAAACTAGCATAGAAAAAAATAACTTAAAAAAACGTTATCATCATACCTTTACTTATAAATGAAGTCCTGCTTTGATTGAAAGTCCAGTTTAGAAAATTCTTTCAGTTTAGATATGTAAGCTTCCATTTTGAAAATAAGGCCAAGCAACAGGAAAAAATAACTGGATGGCTGCACTTCACTTGCTAACTGTTTACTGCTGTCACAGTGACAGCTGCAGAATAATAGAATTAGTGACAGTGTCACTAATTCTATTATTCTGCAGCCGAGGAGTCGTAATAAGAATCACTGGGATCACCAGCGCCCCCTGCCATGAGGCAGGAGAACTGCGTGCCTCACCTAGTGCGTCTCTTCGCAGCAGTTTTATGATCGCTCAGCACAAGAATACACAGTT
>VUQR01012573.1:12780-25318 GCA_015108515.1 Hemichromis elongatus | reverse complement strand
GTGCAATTCGAGTTCTAAGCATCCCAGAAACTAAACAGAAAAGCATAAAGTCAAACATGAATTTTAAAAATACGAGTATGGGGTTATTAGCCATTGAAGGAAAAAAATTTTCGCGAAAATTATGTCACTTCCGGTTTCAGGCAGGAAATGTCAGACATATGATAGTTCGTGCTGACCTCTGAACTAACGTAGGAAGTGTTATGAACAGCTGATCAGAACGGCAAAACGCGTTTCTGGAATATAATGTTTTTGTTGCTGCCAGTGGTTTTTTACGCAACTTTTGCAAAGCTTTATGTGGAAGCTGATGGCATAAGATGTAAGTACAAACTCTCCGGTTTCATATGCAAAAAAAAATTATTGCGCTAGCTTACGTGGTTGCGGTTCTACAGGCATTTAAAAATAGTTACGCAAAACGGAGCGGTGCCGCTCTGACCGGCCTGAAAGGGTTAATAATGAGAGAAGTATCAAAACATCAGCTTCCACTTGTCTCATTCTTGGTAAATGCCTGACGAACACTTGCAGAACATTCAGTCACATCTTATAAACTTTCCCATTAATGTTTTAAAAAATTGTAACTCCCAGAGATGCATCATCAACAGGGTCGGTCGCAAAGAAACACAGGCAGGCCGACCCTTCGATACCCTATCGATACACTCAATATTATTTATATTATCAATATTTATATTTTTAGTATCGATCCTATCTATACTAGTGTGACAGGACTGTTACTTTATTTCTATCCTCACCGTGATTTAGTGTTCATTAAAATGTGCTCATAATTTGCAACCTGAGGACAATTCATCTCATAAGTCATGACACGCTGCTCTACCCTACATTAATTGCCTTTATGGGTTAAAATATTGGTTTCGGTATTGATTCGGTATTTTTTTTAACCCCCAAAACCCAGTTTGCAATTTTGCAAGGTGTTATAAATTGCTCAGTTGTGTCTGGACGGACAAGGATGTAAACTGTTTGGCAGGACATGCGATCACAATTGAGCAATACTCGTTCTGGCAGAGGACTGTGGTATGAGCTAATACCCGATTAGCTGTATGTTCCATGACTGTAATCCGTGCTGCATAATCAAATTGATTTGTTCCTTCCAGTAGGAACCGACGAGAAGACAAAATAATTATAATCAATATGCGACAACCTCTCATCACTCATACAGGTGGCTTCTTTTTCATTCCTACTCCTGTATTGAATTACACAACATACTGTACTGAACCCCCCCCAACTCTGCTTTTAGATATCTACTACAGGTATCGGCTGCTATCGGGCTTCTCCACTGCCGTCAGCCTTTGTGCGAATGATCTGACATTTATAGACGGAGGTGGCTGATGCTCACCTGCTCTGTATTTCATTTCTGCACTGGCTAAAAATCTCAAAGACAGGCCAGTTAAGAATGACAATGTTGTTGTTTCCTTGGCACCAAAGGTGGAAATTTAAAAAAATGCATCCAAGCGGCATCTCACACGCTGCTTTCTAATGCAGCTAGTTAAATCCCTCAGCCGCCACGAACAAAGGGGTTGGAAGAAAGCAGCAGAAGATCTGAGGCCTTGGACAACGATTTGTAAACTCCAGATCTGGATTCCACTGTGACTCTTTTTTTTTGGACAGATGGCTATCGCTATGTGAACAATGTGTGGAAAATGTTTTGTTTTTGTTTTGTTGAAAGATTGCCTCAAACTTTTCTGCTTCGGCAAAAGAGAGACGTTTCTTACAGTCTACATTAGCGTGAAGTCAGTCGGAGTGTAGTGCGATGTGCCCCGGTCTGTGGGCGGATGAGAGTCAGCTACTGATGTGGCTGAGTTTTACAAAGATGGAAGCGCATTGCCCGTCAGGGTAAGGCATGCTGGAGTAACAGAAGGAAAACATGAATGTAAATGAGCCCCTGACTCATTGTCTATTGATTACAGCTGTACGCGTGAGTTTGTCACATCTCTAATAAAGTGTGCACCCCCTCCATCACACGTGCGCCACTAAAAAGTTTTGTGACAGATACCAACTTCTCGCAAACTTATTGGCAACGTGTTAATCTGCGCTCTCACCGAATCAGCTTCCTCTGTATGCGCCAGAGCGTCCCTAAAGGAAATTAATTCAGCAGAACTTCTGGATATAGACCTGCATTGATCTGTTGCTGCAGCATGTCTTTTTTTTTTTTTTTTGTTTGATGGAAACTCTGATAACAATCCAAACACGGCAAATGCAAAGTTTCTCTGCGATAATGATACGGCTGTGCTGTGTGTGTGTGTGCGCGCGCGCACGCGTGTGTGTGTGTGCGGTGTAGGGGGCATTTTTTTATGAAATCAACACTTGTTAAATTTCAGAGCGCTGTCTGCAGAGGTGAGCTCGATTAGACTGTTTTCTAATGAGACAGAGCGTAAATAAACTTCAGAGTCTACACAGCTACTGCCACATGGGTGCAGAATAATGTCAGTCAAGTCTTGCATACGCTATACTGGGAGGATGAGTCATTGTAGTGCATTCTAATCCCTCTTTTTTTTCTTTACGGTACTCTCATACTATCCAGGAAATCATTATCTGACAAAATCTCCACAGAGAGCAAAAAAAAAAGTCTCCAGATTCACTTCCACCACCTACATCTGCCTTACCTGCACTTTTTTTTTTTTTGCACCCTCCACCCTTCCTCTGTCTCTCTCCACCACTCCCAGATTTGCCACCTGCTACCGTCTCCCTCTACCTTGCTCGGGTTGGCGAGTCATTTATTAGCACTCCATTATGTCACGTAGCCAAATGTATTTCATTTGTTATGCGTGCAGGGGTGACGAAGGTTGAAATGTTCTTGCTAATTTAATGCCTATTGAGACAGAAAATTGGATCTACTTCAGGGAGCCGTGATGAGTGTCGGGGATGCCATAGTTGCCAATTTCTGCCCAAGATTAATTAAAATGAAATTTCCATGGGACCTGTGACAGTCGCCCGTCTCCTGTCCATATTTCTTCATAATTGGAATCTCAGTCAGCCTCTAGAGGAGGAAGGGGGTTTCTTGGACACGTAAGGGGATTTGCTGAGGTTTGCAGCTGGTGAGAGTCCTGATTGTGTTTGGACAAAGAAAAAAACCCCCCCACATACTTTGAAACCTTGGAACGCGACACATGAACCCAACTACGAGGCTGGGATACTGCGTTTAGCTGTATAGTGGAAAGTCATGCATAACTAGAGCCGCTATCACTTCACACAGGTGTGCTGGCACAGCATGAGAACCACAACAAGCTATATCACTTTGTGATTCAGGACAGGTGTGCTGCTTTCATTCTACCGGGTGCTCTGCTACAGTTGGAACTGTGAATCATTTCAAACAGCAGCACAGCAAAACAAAAAAAAAGATGTTGCACCACGGGGGCCTCGGTTTACCACTTTTGTTCTTCTGTCAGGTTTATGCATTTTAAAAAAGAAACAGCCATTTATCAGCACATTGTAATGAGTGTTGTACCAGCTTCGCTTTTTATGATATTACAGCAATAGTACCAAAGTATGTCAGGGTAGAATTAACAGCTGTTACTGCAACAAGCTCTGGCAGCTTTTATTCAGCGTGGCGCTGAAGGAGTCCGCCAATTAAGTGACTCGTCAGTTTGATAGAAAACGTTTTGTTTTTAAATTCCTGTTTTTTTTTCTTCTTCTTCTTCTTTTTTTTTTTATATGGGAAGCTCCACTGATTTGCATGTTGTACAAGTTCAGCTTAGTCATCACAATTTGTAGTAAACTTGTCTAAAGCCTTCTGTGGCTCTGGATTGAGCTCTTTAAAGTTTGAATAGATACTTTGAACAGAAGGTTTGTGAAACCCAAAAGCTGTGAGGATTTTCCAGTCACAAAGTCTCTATTGAAATTGCTGCTAAATTACATAAATGTTGGTTTAATGGAAATTTACACTGAGCAGCTGGCAAAGTTGCAGGGAAAATATATATTTTATGCATAGACTGAAATAACTGTATATAGGCTTTTTGCATATCTTGTCTAATTCTATCCACCACACTCTGCTCGTGGATTTTGGATTTCCTCACAAACGGGCCACAGAAGGTCAGGGTGGGCAACCTTACATCATCTGCTATCACCATCAACACAGGAGTACCGCAGGGCTGCGTTCTCAGGCCAGCTCTTTTCAGCCTATTCACACACGACTTGAAACCCATCCACTCCTCCTCTAACACCATAGTGAAGTTTGCTGATGACACCGCAATAGTGGGAAGGATATCAGACAACAACGAGTCTCACGACAGAGAGGACGTCCAACATCTAGTCAAATGGTGTGGAAACAACAACCTGGAAACAACAACACTGCCAAAACAAAGGAGGTCGTTGTAGACTACAGGAGAGCCAAGAAAACAACACTACCACCCCTCCACATAAATGGTGAAGAAGTTGAGAGGGTGAATGACATTAAATTCCTGGGCCTAGACATAACAAAAGATCTCACATGGACTATTAACACATCCCACTTAGTGAAGAAAGCACAACAGAGACTTTTCTTCCTGAGGAAACTTAAAAAAAAGCAAATGTGCCAACCCAGCTCTTAGCAAACTTTTACAGGAGCACAATAGAGAGCATCCTCGGTCACTGCATTACAGTGTGGTACTCTAGCTGCACTGCAGAAAACCGTCGAGCTCTCACCCGGACCATCAAAACTGCCCAGAGGATCATTGGAACTTTTATCATCTTCATATCTCATTTTTATCTTATCTTTGATTTATTATCGTTAAACACTGTGGGTAAGGAAGAAATAAGATTTCTATTCTGTGAATGTCGTACATATTGCAGAAATGGCAAAAAAGTCAAATTTGAGTTGCGAAAAGAAGTCCTCCGAAACAAAGCCAAATTAAATGTTATGAGCTGCAGTTCCTCCAGCGTCCACTTGAGGCACACTCCAAAAGACTCCCCAGTAAAACCAAGGTGGCCCCCCCATGTTAAAATGTTTAAAGTTGAAAATAAAGATGTATACAGTAATATAAATGTTTTTGTTCCTTACAGCTTATTCCCTTCTTTATAACAACTGTAATAGAAATGTTATACAGCTCTCTCTTTCAAATTGTGTTAAGACTTTTTTTAAAGGACACTGTTCAGTAAATAGAAAAGAAAATGGGGAACAACATGCAGAACATTATTTTATTTTATTATGCTTTTATTGATCCTTTTCCTTGGTGTCATAGATATTTATAGAAAGAACAGAAACTCACTCAGATCGTTAAATGGTCTAACAGGCTGATTAGTGAGCCATGCCTAAACCCAACATCCCTGTTCATCAGACAGTTACAGAGGTTACGGAGCCAGTTTGATTTTACTTGACGACTTGTAGCCTTTGCATAATGAGCTTTCAGTTTCCTGGTTCTGGATCAAGGCTTTTAGTCCCAAAGTGCAGACCAACAAGACTTTTAATTATCTTTGTTTCAACAGCCATCACTCACATATCATGATGCATTTTTAACACTGTTATCTGAGAAATAATGGTTTTTGTGTGAAATTCGTTACAAGGAGTCTGTTTTTTTTTTTCCTTTGTGAGCAAAATTATAGTAATATTTAGCCGATCTGTTATACTCGCTAATTAGCAACTATCTATAACTTTGTGAATCTACGTACGTTTCTTGCTAACCAAACTAGCTAGCTTTATTTTGTAAGTATGATCGCTTATTGTGCCAAAAACAAAGGCTCCAGGATTAAAAACAGGGAATCAAAAGATAACAGCTGACTTTAGGTCCATCATTTATATACAGACTATTATTATAGGAACTGTAGACATAAGCATTTTCAGAGCTTGTCTCATATGATGATGGACTAAAATGATCAGTATAATATAATTTTCTCCTTTGATAATCCTGATGTACCTAACAATATGAAAGCACATAGTAGATTGATGGACCTTTCAATGAAAGCTAGCAGGAGTATAAAAATTTAAAGGAGTGGAAAGAATGTAGAACATCCTTAACTAGGCGGAAATGTAATATATATTTGCAAAATATGTTCACACAGTTTGGAAGTGACAACCATATGGTATCCAGATGCTGTGCAGTGTTTTAAATTTCAATTCGAACCTTATTGCAAAAGTGACCGCATATACCTTTGATGCAGCTACAATCACGGCTGGTAGAGCAAGAAAAATGTTCAGGGACACAATCAGAAGGATTTTTTTAGCCTGTGTTACTCTAAATATAAAAACCGAATCACCAAAATGCAATAGACCACTATATGACCTACAAGCAAAACTTTGTGATAACTTTTTTTTTGTGTGTGTGTGTGTGATTAACAGTTGTATTACACTCCTGAGAATAATCAAGCAATCCACAGTGTATCTACCCAAATAAGTAGAGTACCTTTCCCCGCTTTCATCCATTCTGTAATCCTCAGTCAAAAGATCAAGCTGCTTTCTTACCTTTCTAGGTAGACAGGGGCTTAAGTACTGTCACTGGATGGATTTGGGTTAGACCTGGGATGTCTGTAAAATCTGCTTTTTTTTTTTTTTTTACTTACTTGGTCAAAGCAAAAGTGCTCATAAGTTAAATGCAGGTTTCTGTGGGAATTAAGGGCAGCTGTGCACACGGGCGCACCGTGAAACACACACACACACACACCTCAGAGGTAAGTGAGCAAAATAATAATGAAAGAAGAGGGAGCTGGCAAAGAATCGGAATAAAAATAATGAAACGAAGACTGAGACTGCTGCAAAAAAGCTCGCTGCTTAATTACATTAGGAGTTCAACATGATCAAAAAGTGCAAAAGGAAAGAATTTCATCTCTGAGACAGTAAGTGAAAACATGTATCAACTGGGATTCCTGCTAATTAAGGACCCGCACAACACACGCATCTGTCCTTATTTCCTTTGTGGGGTTCTTCTTAGCCCACACAAAGTCTCCAACAAAGCAACAAACTTAATTATACATTTAAGAATTAGTTTCTTTTAAGTTACAGAATCAAAACATTTTTTTCCCCCTTTGTAGCAGTAGACTATGTAAGTACCACTACCACGGAGAGCACAGCGCACTGACGTTCCGCTTATTGTCGAGGCTCATCGCTTTCCCTGAGAACAAGCTGCTTGGAACCTGTCCCCTGGGTATGGCTCTAGTTACGAAGATGAAGAACATTAGCATGGTGGGTTCTGAATAAAAGAGAAAATCTTCATCGAATTCAAAACATTCACTAACCACATCTTCCCGTTTGTCCCTTCTTTGTGAAATGTTCTGCTGGAAAGGAAAAGATCTCCACGCCCGTATCTAGCCAGGAATGACAAATAAAGGACTTGATATGTAGCCTTAATGCGGTTGATGTAGCACAGAGTTCACGAATATACACTGATCAGGCATAACCTAATAACCACCCATCGAATACTCTGTTGGTTTTCCTTTGGTTGACTTGTTTGTTCTTCACACAAATGCTCGACTGGAATGAGATCTGAATGGACTTTGGAGGCCAAATCAACACCTCAAACCCGTCGTTGTGCTCTTCCTGAATCATTTTTGTTATGTGGCGTATTATCCTGCTGAAAAGAGACCACAGCCGTCAGGGAGCAAGGGTTCCAACAAAGGGTGCAAATGGTGTACAACAATGGCTCGGGAGGTGGTGTCAAAGTAACATCCATGTGGATCCACAAGGTTTACCAAAAGAGCGTTGTCCAAAGCATCACACTGCCTCAGATGGCTTGCCTTCTTCCCATAGTGCATCCTGGTGTACCTGATGTTCCCCAGGTAAGTGACACACACACACAGGGTCATCCAAGTGATGTAAAAGAAAATGCCATTTTTCAGATCAAGCCACCTTCTTTCATTGCTCCGCGGTCCAGTTCTGATGGCCATTGTTGGCGCTTTCCATGGTGTACAGCCCCATACGCAACATACTGTGTGTTCTAACACCTTTCTGTCAGAACAACCATTAGCAATTTTTTTTAGCAATTTGAGCTACAGTGTCTGTTGTCCACACGGTCCAGCCTTCGCTCCCCATGTGCATCAGTCAGCCTTGGCCACCTATGACTGTGTTGCTGGTTCACCACTGTTCCTTCCTTGGATCCCTTTAGATAGATAACGACGGCAGACTGCAGACCAAGAATGGCCCACAAGAGCTATAGTTTTGAGACCCAAACCCTCAAACTTGCCTAAATCCCCGTGCATGCCCATTTTTTTCTGCTTCTAACATCAAATTCACTTGCTCCCTAATATATCCCACCCACTAATAGGTGGCATGATGAAGGTGTAATCAGTGTTATTCACATCCCCTGTTAGTAGTCATTATGTTATGCGATAACAATCAATTTTTAACAGTTGCAATTAAGTAATAAAACTAATACTTTTGTATCCATTCTGAATAAAAACAATGCTGCATCTGTATGAACAGGAAGTCAGCATGGGTCTATATGTTCAAATAAGCAGTGAACAATAGGAGAGTAGAAAAAGTGGAGTTTCTGTCATAATAGAGTCTTAATCCTCCAGAGTTGAGCAAAAGAATCCTCTGCATCTGCAATTTCAAAATTGTATTCATAAGACTTTTTTCCCTCGTTGGGGGAACTTGATGTGTCTGGATGCAGTTGCTGTTTCCTCTCAGGATCTACAGCCATTGTGGTTGTTTCAGCAAGGCTACCTTTACCCCTCTCTCTCCAAATTTACCAAGCCGCAGCTCTTGTTTAGATTTAGCGATTTAGGAAGTGATTCATATAAACCGATTCTTATGATTTGATGTCATAATCTGGTTGAGCTAATGTTTCACCCCCTTCCCCGACTAAATGCTTAAATAAATATTCATTTTGCACTTAAAGGCCAAATCTTAGACGCTGACACTTAAGATTCCTGGTTTAACAGTAGAAGTTAAGACTTGTGTATAAATATTAAACTGTCTTAAAAGTTCCAACAGCTGAAAAAAAAAAACAGATCCCAGAGGCCTGCTTTCCTGGCCATTTGAGTAAAAAATACAGATCTACTACTCTATTTGAGTGCTTTCTTACTACAAGGCTCATTCATGCATTCACAGGCACATTCATGTTAAGTGCCAAATAACGTTTTAACCTAATATTGACACGATCACACTTCAGTGGGTGCATCTGTGGCAACTTACAATTCAGCATCTTGCCCAAGGATGTGCTGGCATGACACAGACATGCAGATGGAACCAGCAGCCTTCCAATCAGCAGATAACCCGCTGGATAGTCTATCCCGATAGTAGATAGAGAGTGTAACTGGTTACTGGTTGATCCTACCGGGGTAATACTCTTTAGGGGCACAGAGAGCACGTGCAGGTCCTCCTCCCTGTAACGGTTTAACATCCAGACAGTGAGATCCAGTCTTTGCTTTTATTTAAATCAGATACCTGTCATAATATCAAACTGATTCCAAGACATCACCCTACTATTCTCTCAAGGTTTAGCTGGGAAGCATCAGCCAAGGATGCGTGTCAATTTGAGTTCAATGTTTGCCCCCCCAATTTCTTCTTTTGCATTTGAGGCAATTTACCTAAATAGCAGACCATTCTTTGCCTCACAGTAACTGCTGGCTGCAATTTTATCATATCCCACAGCCACTTGTGAAAGGCAAATAATTACTTTATTTTTAAATGTAAGAAACCATGAAAAAAAACCCCTACAATCTGGGACAATGAAGAGGAAAAAAAAAACACTGTTTAAATATATACTTAAAGTAGAACAATAAACGAGTTCAGTTGAGGCTGCAATCTAAAGTTGCATTCAAAACACAAAAGCAGCACACATTGACGGCAATTCATGGAGCCTCGGGATGTGCTATTTATTCTTTATGTTCTGAGGGAAATACTGTACAGTGCCTCAGCCATTCATACCTAAGACAGAGAAGCCTTGATGCTGAATCGAGGCAACAAGGAGACGGAACAGAAAAGGTCGACTTCTGAGGAGGTGACAGGCTGAAGGCACCTCGACAATGGAGGAAAAACCAGAGCGTTCGAGATTTGTCTCACAGGAGAGACGTTCATACCTCATCCGCGCAGCACATGTGCAGCTAAACGAACGCGGTGACGTATCAATTTGGACACGTGGGAAATAAAAGAAAGGCACAACGCCACATCCACTGTCATTCGAGTAAAGAATAACACCCTGTCTGTTCGTCATATTTGGGCCACTTACATAACTAACAGTCATGAATTATGTAATGACCTCCATTATTAATTTTTAAATGCATCCCTCTTTGAAGCATCTATAATTGGGCATTTATATGTTTTGTGCCTCGTCTCTGCGGTATGGGCGCTCTCTGACGTGAGTTCAGCGGCAGCGAAACAAAAGTCTCAAAAGTGGAGAGCGCACACTTCGGCTCATTGCTATGTGGCTCAAGAGTACAGGCTGGATCTCTCCGATTAAAACTAAAGAAAGAAGAGGTTTTATCCTGTCACAGGGAATAAAAATGTGACACGTTGCTTTTTCTTTTCTCCCCCCCCCTCTCTCCCTCCCCTCCTGCTCACAGAAAGTTTCACAGAAAAATCTTGCAGACTGAGGAGAAAGCAGACTGAGGGGTGTTGACTCTGTGACAGCTGTCACGAAGCATTGTCAGCTGTTGTTAAGCCTTGTGTATTTTGATAGCACTACACTGAAGGCTTCAGCGTCTTGGAGCAGGTGTGCTAATTTACACAACAGTGAGGTTTACTCAGTAATGCGCGCCGATGCTATAGCTGCTGTGCTTTGACATCATGTCACTGCCAAATTAGCCCTCCCGTCTCGGAGCGTTCCCTCCAAAAAGAAAAAAAAAGGAAACTTTATGGTTTTGGGAAAGCATTTGCAAGGCCGTCATCATAACACTAAAGCTTTTAATTAACGCCACTTTCTTTATTAAACGTATGCAGTGAGCTGCGGTGATTCATAATCAGCACTGCTCATAATTAGAGCAGAGAAGTCTCTATTGGAGCATCATGGTTAAAGCAGCATTCATGCATAATGTTAAAAGGAAGGAAAAAAATCAAAACAAAGAGAGACTATTGTTAACGAGCCCCCTGGTTATTTCCTTTTTTTTTTCTTTTTGTAATAGAAGCTAAATAAAGGTAAAGTAGCTCGCTGATACCGAGGCTGCCTGTATGAAAAGATTTGCAAAAACCAAACAAACACAAAACAAAATAAAAGTGTCATATGGGACTCGTGACACATGACACTTCATAATCCCTAACCTTGCTCAAAACCTTTGTAGGTGGAAATAAACTCAATCCCTTAAAAACATAAATGGGACAAAATTGCACTTTTTATGCAGTGACAAATATTTGCTAAGACTTTACAGGATTCAGTTTCTTTTAAGAGTCAATAACAGAGACTGACTAAAGTTGCAAACAATATGTTAGTTTAAAAAAAAAACCCAACAACCTCAAAACACTTTTTACTATGGGGAATTAAGACCCTGGATTATACCATCTAGTCTCATAGTGCACCGTGACATCACTGGTTTCCACATGGGGATCATGAAAGTTTGATCAGCGTTGGCACAAAGAGGGCCTAAATACATTTTTCATTATCATTCGCCATCCATCATTCATGGTAATCAGCTGCAGTCAGAAGTCTTAAAATCCACATGTGCACATACGCAAAGTGGAATCTGTCGGGCCCTCGCCGGCCACCCGCCCTTCCAGGAGACGCGCTGTTAATGCTCAATGATTAACCGTTCTCCCCAAAGTGCCGTCTGCGTTTAAGTAACTGTAGCAACATTTAAAAGGAGGAAGCCAGGCTTTCTCCCCACACAGACTGACAATGAGGGAAGACTCCTCCATCATACCATTGATCAGAAATGAGCCCGGTATTGTGAGATGCCCTTAGGCCTAATTAAATATTAAACCTTTTATTGGCTTCCACAAAGGTATTTGTAAATACATTTCATGCCAGGGAAAGCATCAAAGATTCCAGAATCCCCCCTCCTGACACAAAGTTGCGGTTATTGCTGCTCAGCCCCACCCCCCCGCTCCACCCAAACCATTTAGGCGCATTTAGAATGATGAAAGAGGAAGGAAATTGCTGCCGATGGCTTCCAGGGGAATGGATAGTATATACATCTCGGTCTATCTGTGAGAAATTATATGTTCCTGACTTCTACGAGGTTATAAAACGAAGCCGTAAAACACTGCTATGTATAGGGTTGTATCTTAGTTTACAGTTACTGTAATCCTGATTATCAGATAAAAAGAAAAGGAAAAAAAAAAAAAAAAGCTCGAAAGCAAACGCCGCTGGTTCGGTCGGTCGGTCGCTGCAAAGAGCTGGACAACACACATTGTTTTACTGCCCCATGCCTGAAAGTAATCACAGCGGGGCAGAACGGGTGGACGCTGACTTGCAGGAGCACAGTCAGTCAGTCAGTCATAAACAACAGGTGACAGTACATTCGGCATGTCTGTCCTGACAAAGCGCTTTAATTGAGTGCCTTGCCTGACTCGAGCAGATAAATCAGGATATCCATCATCAACAGAACGGCTCGCTATTAAGTCATAACCCCAGCCAAAATAAATGGAGGGAAGCGTGGTATAAAACATATATTGGCCTTCGCTTGCTCGGTATATCCATAATTCACAGGCATAAATTATACTGCCTCAGCCTCACTGCTGAGTATT
>VUQR01012573.1:0-11792 GCA_015108515.1 Hemichromis elongatus | reverse complement strand
AAGGAAAGAAAGAAAAAAAAAAAAAAAAAAAAAAGAAGTAGTAGAAGAAAAGCAGCGTGGAAAGCTTCTGGCTCGGGCGCCGAGGCATGGACGCCACTTCTCAGTGCTGATTACTGCCACAGCTGAGGAAACCTGTGGGTGTAAAGGCAAACCAATGACATTTTGAGCTTTCTTTAACAAACTCTGGATAGAGTGGGCTTGCAGCTTGTACTATACTTGGGAAATGTTGCCTGGCAAACAACAATCGAACAACCGGTGCTGCTACCTCTGCATGTGACTCTATTCCATATGCACATACACCTCTGCACAAACTCCAGAAGTCTTTGTCCTCCCATAGAAAAAGCATATTCACTGTCACAGCCGGACAGATCTGCACACAGACACACACAGACACACACATGCATGCATTGCACAGCAGTAGAGCCAGGCCAGATTGCTGTGGCTGAAGATATGTGGTGGAATCATCAATCATAAGAGCCTCCCCCTGGTCAAATCAAGTTTGTCCTGGTGTGAACAGAACGCGATGCCAGCCAAGCAAAGACAGGCCCTCACTGGCTGGCGGGTGCGCGGGCATGCCGGGGCCTTTCACGACATCTGGGGGCATATCAGTCTGGTGGCAGATGGATGGACGGCCGATGATTAGGGCCTCCTTAGGCCAACTGGGATGCAGCTACCACTGGTGACAGATTCTCCTGTTCTTCGGTCCACCCTACAGCGAAATTAAAAAACAGCTGGAGGGATGGGGAGCTCATTGTACAGCCAGCATCTGTTCTCCAGAAAGTAGAACTCTAAAGGAGGGCTTTAGAGTTTTTTTGACACAGCGATCTTGGTACCTGTAAATTAAGGCGACCTCGAGTTGCTGTAAAAAATGTTGCCCATTCAAAGTTGGAGGCAGAATCGTGTATCTAGACCTTGAAGTAAGTCATTAAGCATTATCAGGTCCAGGTTAAATCACTGAAAATATGAGCCTCTGACCGACTGTTCTGCAAATTCAATCTGCCGCTGCATTCACACGAGCCTTGAGCAGCAAAGCTGTTCGCACTTCTGCTCATAAAAATACAAACCAATGTAGCTCATGCACAGCGGATACTGCTGCTTTACACGGGAGCTGCAAAGATGCTGAAGTACCCCATGCTGTGCCCATGTTACCAATTCCTCTCTGCATTCTGCTATTTGTCAAGGTCAACTATTTCATCGGAAATGAACGGAAATCTGGGCTATAACCATGTTTGAGCAGCAGGATTCAGGGAAATGAGAAAGCTGAAGTGCAGCTCACAAGTGTAATTGGTCTCCCGGCATCTCCACACACAGCCTGATTAACATGCCTTTGAAGCATTCCAGGCACATTTACAGACAGAACAAAGACAGAGTAGATAATAATGATCAGAATGTTAGAATTTCCACCGGTTATTGACGGACAAGGTGTTCGAACGTCTCGGACATCCACCTTTGATGTGAATTGATAGATACGCTCGGTTTCCCTTTAAGGTGCAGTTATCTTCAAAAACCCAGACAGGATTAAAAAGAAAATGGGGCCGAGTGAGAGGAACATTAATATTAAGGCTCTGTCAGGGCAGGACAGACAGCCTTCAGTCATTGCCTTAGCCTGAAACAATCAGGAACTGGATGAATTCTTTGAAAACACACTAATGAGAACTGATTGATACTAGACTGCCATAGTTATACTTTGGTATGATACACTTGATCATTTATTAATTGCCTTTACCGGTAAATTGATGTAAGGATCACCGGAGGCAATAACAGTATCCACTAAGAGACAATGAAAGAAAGTATCCCTAACAGAAATACGACGGCTGTGATAGTTTGTTCCAGCACCTAAAGTGACCCGTGTCTTCAAGTTTCTCATTGCTAGGTTAAAGTCATTTGTTGAAGTGACGAAGTTTCTTTCCCCCCAGCACTATACTGTCCTTTGTTAGAACCTGGTTAAAAGTACTATACAAGCCAGTGGATTCCAGTCAGATAATGTGACCATGAGCGCAGTCCTTTTAAATACTAAAAAGTGGCTGGCCAAACTTCCTGATTGGGAAAAGAAGTGGAGCCAATCCCAGCTGCCATAAGGTGACCCCAGACATGTCACCAGTCTGTTGCAGAGGTAAAACAAAGCAGTGTTAATTTCGACAGGAAATTCTCATTTAGTTTTACTTATATATGATAAGATCTCTGTAGATAAAAAAACAAAGATTCATTCCACTGACTAAAATATCAAGTGGAAACATTTGCATGTCTGTGCAACATGATTAGTTCTGATTGGTTTTGAGAATAAAAACTTTTATTGACGAAAACTTTGATGAAAATGATTGGTCAGCAACATTAACACTAACCATTCAAACTCGCATTCACACCTATGGGCAATTTAAAATCACCGGTTAACCTAGCCCCACTAACTGCATGTCTTTGGACTGTGGGAGGACCCACGCCGGCACGGGGAGACTATGCACACCATCTTGCAGGACATTTTTGCTGTGAGGCAGCAGCAAAAAGGTCCTGCTGCTCCCAACATCTCCTCTCAAACAGAAGTCGCTTACCTTTTCTCAGTCGACTCAATCTCATTTTACAGTCAAAGCTGTAAAAATGGTGTTAGTCTTGTACACCAATTTGCAGAATTTGAAATTTGTCTTGGTGTCATGGTACAAACAAACAAACAGTGGTACAGAAATTTAATAGATGGTATTCACAGAATACATTATCTATCTATCTTGTAAATGCCATATATTTACAGGTAAACAGGTAAATGAAATCCTTCAGATCAGCCTTTTTCCACTTTTTCCAGCTTTTGGATCCTTATAAAGTCAAGTTAGTGAGTTATTATCCTTAATATTTCAGGCACTAGATGCGAGCAAAGGAGCCCCCTTTTAAGTTGCAGGCCAAACGGACTGCAACTTAGGGAAACACAAGCAAAACGTTGAGAAAGACCACAAAACACAACAGAAATAGGAAAAATGAAAACGGAAATAAGAAAAAAGAAAACAGAAAACAGAAACAGACATCCAAAAGCACAAGGGAAGTGTTTCTGGGGAGACAATAAGCCGACGGACCAGTTGCAGGAACCAAACTATGCTAAGAATTGTGCTGGGAGACATTTAAAAGAAGCCGAGGACCTATCGGTTTTGTGAGGAAAGAAAAGATGAGAGGCAAGTGTGTTAGCCTAACTATTAGCCTAAAAATCCGTCATCTGTATTACATGAATCATAAGATTAAAACACTCTTACCTAGCACGTTTTGGTTCCTGCAACTGGTCTGTCGGGTTATTGTCCCCCCAGAAACACTTCCCTTGCTTTTAGAAATCTGTTTCTGTTTTCTGTTTTCCGTTTTCTTTTTTCTTATTTCCGTTTTCTTTTTTCCTATTTCCGTTATGTGTGCTTTTTCTTATTGCTAGTGTATTCTTAGGTTGCAGTCCGTTTGGCCTCTCAGGGCCACCGTAAGCATGAGACAAATGAGGATAAATTAAAAATTAAAAACAAGTGAATCAAGCTACTACAATAGATGCCAGGAATAGAAATATTAAGCAGGAAATATGTATAATAGGTCCGTATTTTTTTTTGATCATTTGATGTGGATTTAGTAACACGTGCCAGCAGAAACTAGAGGAGCATCTCACCATGTAATATTTATAAAGGATACAGATCTGTAAAAAATCAAAGTCATGTATAAGCCCCCCCCCCCCCCCCACCTTTTTTTTCCCCCAAGAATGCATTCAATCAGAAAAGGCTGGCGAGGATGAATGCTCGCTTTAGCTTCACAAGGTCACACAGCTACACACTTTTGCACTTAAAGGTGCCTGATTCAACCACAGAGTTCTGATGTTGGACACTGCGCAGTTCCACTGGAGCAGCTGGCTCACTTCAATGAGTTCTGCTCGATGGCATTTTTACGTTTGCTATTGAAGGGTAGTAGTGTCTGTCATTGATTTCCTCCATCCACGGGTCCAGAAATACCACACCAACGAGGAGTGTTTAAGCTATTATTTTTCACATTGATTCATCAAAGGATGACAAAAGACCACTGTGTGTTTCTTTACCAATTAGTTCCAAATTCACTTTAGCTTTCTCTACCTTTTCTTTCATGTATTGTCTGTCTTGTTTCAACGCTTTGAACTAAATGTCATTTTATACCTTGGGTGGCAGATGCCCTACACAAAGTGGAAATTAATCACAGCAACAGTAATTATCTGATCATAGGCCTGGTTTTAATTTAGCTTTAAAATGAAATCAAGTATAGTTAGCGGATTCGGCTGCATAGAGAAAATTCTCCCTAAAAGACAATAGCCCTGTAATCACAAACCCAATCAGCGTGACATTAAGATCCAACAAGCCATTATCAAAAAAACTTTTGTTCATAAAATAGTATTTGTAATAAACAGTGTGGGAAGTTTTTTTTTTTTAATTCATTGTCTATGGATTACCTGCAGGATGTACCGCAGTCCTAGCCCAAATACGATATTCATGTTCGTGCACATGTTTGATTCCAAAACAAGACTCGAACACGCAAATTGGTTTCAAGGCTGCATTTTCCATCACAGTCACCGTATGACACAACTTTGCTATTAAAGTATTGCTTCTAAACAGGCAAGCAAATTGAGGAGAGGCAGAACATAAGAGCCACGAAGGTGGTTTCCTATCCATCGTCTCATATTATTTTTTTAAAAAAAGAGATGCTAAAAGCAAACACAACTGGATTCCAGCCAGGTATACTTCTGCATTTTCCACGCGTAGTCGAATTATGTGGCGCTCCTTAATGCACCATTGATGTCATACCCATGTTTTTATGACAGCACATGTACCTCTTGAGGGTTTTTTTTGGCTACTGCATTTCGTTGCCTGCACTTGTGACGTTTGCAATGACAATAAAGTTGAATTCTATTCTATTTTTTACACCAAGTCATAGCAACATCAGGAAGAAGGAACACAGCAAGCTTGAGAGCCTATGAGGGTTTAGAAAAGAGCTGGAGATGATGTGGAAGGTGGAGACAACAGTGGGCCCAGTAGTAATCAGAGTAGTCAAGGCAGTGACGTTTAAACTTTGGCGAATGGCAGATCCAAGGACTGTGTCAAAGGACGGATAGGCCTCTACTAAAGTTTGGCCCAAATGTAGACACAACAGACATCTGTTTTTTCAAGACTAAGAATTTATTAAACTTGATGGTCTGAATGAACAGAGCGGTACAAAGATTGAGTGTCCTTTTACAGAGTCCACTTACAGAAAGGAAAAGGCGGATTAATCCAGGGCATATGAACACAAAGTAGAGTAGGTATTTTCAGGTCTGTGGGTTCAATTGAATTGCCTTCTTGGAGAAGCAAAGGTCAGCGGTTTCAGAGGGGGAGGCAGCTAGTGAGTATCCGCAAGTGGAGTAGCGAAAAGCAAAAAAAAATGTCTGTCCTTTCCCTCTTTCCAGAGTACTGAGGAGTGATGTGAGCTGGAGGGCAGGCAGGTAAGAGCCCAGCAAGAAGCAAGACGACCAGGGTCAGGAAACCAGGTGAACAACAGGTGAGTAGTGTGTACTGATCCAAGAATGGTAATAACTGGAGCCTGAAGGAAGACTTGTGTTGACTTAAGTAGTAGCAAAACAATTTACCCACATGAGGTAACAGACGATCTGGAAGTCATAGCTAGTACTATGTACTGGTCGGTGCTGATGGGAGGCAAACGTGGGAAAACTGGAACACTGACCTGAAGGGAGGGACATGGACTAAGGGATTGGAATGGAAAAATCCACCACAAAACTTTGGCGACCACGAGTGAGAGTGCAATCCTTGGACAGGAACCTTAAGCTTGAAGGATGAAGATCACTCATAGAGCAAGTGGGCAATAATTTATATATATATATATATATATACATATATATATACATACACACACACACACACACACACACACACACACAGTATATAATATGCTTATATATAAAACGCTAGTCTTCCTATTTGTATATGTATCAGTGACAACATATTTTCGATAACTAAAGACTCCACAGGTGGAACTTTGTTACATAATCATGGAAAATTACTGTGGAGTTTTAAAGCCGTTACTTTCTTTCCAAAAACACTCCAAATCAGATCAAGGCAGAAAATGAGGTTAACTCCTCTTTGAGCACCATCCAGTTTAAGCCAGATCTGTTTTCATCCAAACTCTCTCACAGTATATATATCCTTGGGAGTACAAGTGCGCCTCTTCTTTTGCATGCATATTCAAATAGAGAGGAAAAGAAAGAGGGTAAACAATTAAAGAGACACTGTGCACACTTCTAAATCTGGAGCACTACTCTGTTGAAAGACTGGAAATAATGTAATGTCATATCACACCCTGCTGTAGTACTCTACAGTCACACAGAAAATGCTAAACTACCGATGAACACATGCTGGAATCTGTATAGTTCAAAGCATGCTTATAGAATAGCATGTCCTTCACCCTTCTGGGACACAACATTATGCTAACAGGATGTCTAATCACAATTACGTCAGAATTAATGAACCCTTTATTTCATCGCCGAGTCACAGCGAGTCCTTCCTCTCGTATTACTTTCATATTGCTTCCAATATTTTTCTAAATTAAAGTGTGGCTAAGCTGATTATGTCATGACAAACTGCCGCTCCTGGCTGCAGGTCATTAGCTTCACTGTCTAGCAGGTCACATGTGGGGTGTTTAAATTTTTTGTTGTTCAAAGTTCAATGGATGATTTAATTTGTTGCCTTGGAGAAAGAATTAATTAAATATTGTCATCACCACAGTGCAATCTGCCGGGCAAATTAAAATGAAATAATATAAAAAAAAAAATCTTCTTATGCCCTTAGTCTTAAACTTATATTCAGGTTATACTACTGTATAACATATGCACTCTCCGGACACTTTATTAGATACACCTAGCTAAAACCAGATTAGATTATTTTTGAGCTTCTCAACTTCCTTAAATCTTCCTGGTACAGATTCTGGAAACATTCAAAATACATTTTGGTCCATGCTGACATGACAGCATCATGCAGTTGTTGCAAATTTGTCTGCCGCACATCCATTATGCAAATCTCCCGTTCTGCCACATCCCGAAGGTGGTCTATTGTGTTCCCTATCAACTATCGAGAGTAGTTTAAGTACAGAGAACTCGTGGTCAAGTTCACGAAGCCAGTTTGAGATGATTTAAGCGACATGACATGTTATTGATGGAAATATGGGTATACTGTAGCTGTAAATGGACACGCATGATCAGCAATAATACTCAGGTAGGCCGTGGAAGTGATGCACAGTTGGTACTAGGCGGACTAAAGTGTGCAAAGAAGATATCTCCTACACCATTACACCACCTCCACCAGACTGTACCACGGATAAAAAGCAGGAAGTATCCATGCTTTCATGTTGCTTACACTAAATTCCAACCCAAACTTCAAAATTTCACAGCAGAAATGGAGACTTTTCAGATCAGGGAACTTTTTCCAATCTCAATTTTTGTGGAAACTGTTTAAATTGTAGGCCAGGATGGTCATTAGCACTGTTAGGTCCTGAGTCTCAATTCCGCCATCAGTCCGGGGACTTTCTGTGTGGAGTTTACAAGTTCTCCCCATGTCTGCGTGGGTTCTCCTCGGGTACTGCGGCTTCTTCCCACAGTCCAAAGACATGCGGTTAATTGGGATAGGCTAATTGGAAACGCTAAATTGCCCATAGTTATGAAAGAGGGAGTGAATGTGAGTGCGATTGATTGTCTCTGTCTATGTGTTGGCCCTGGGACAGACTGGCGACCTGTTCAGGGTGTACCCTGCCTCTCGCCCCAAGACAGCTGGGATAGGCTCCAACATCCCCCGCGACTCTGAAAAGGATAAGCGGAAGCGAATGGATAGATGTTTGAACTGTAGCTTTATTTTCATATTTTTTAGCTGATGAGAGTGTCACATGGGATGGTCTTCCTCCCTTCCCATTCTAAGGCTTAATTTAAACTTCTGCAGATTGCCTTGATCATGTCTGCATGTCTTAATGCATTGAATTACTGTTTTATGATTAGTTGATTAGATAAATGCGTTTAAAACAGATGAACATATGAGTGTATATAGGCAAAATTTGCATGTGCATTGATTTGAACTCATTACTAATCTCGCTAGAGCCCTAATATCCCTGACATTACTAGTTATTCTTTTTCTCAGTGGGGTCCCAGGCGACAGCCAATCATAATTAACATCTTAACTGAGCAGTACATACTTAATAACAGCTTTGATTATCACCACCTGCGTGACCTATGTTGAATCAGCAGGTAGGAAGAAGTACAATAACAAATCTGTCAAGATGAAGGGAAGAATAGGGCAATTTAGAGCTTGTGAATATGGAGAATTAAACTATATATATTAATTGGAGCAGTTGCTATAAATACGCAGTTAAAGTCTGCCTGTTGAATAGATGTGTGTTTTTGTATAACGCAGTACTCTGTTCCACAGCCTGTTTGATGGCCATATGGGTACACAGAGAGGGGGTTCTGTTTCTGCTTCACCCAAAATGTGTCCAAAAAGAGAAGAAGAAGAAAAAAAAAACGAGAGAGAGAAGTGAGTGAATCATCACATTCTGTTCTTTGTTGGTACAAATGAAGGCAGCGCGTTTGAAGTCACTTATGAGTTTGTAATTCCCAAACTGAGGACAGTTTGAGTTGATTTTTTAACTGTTCAAACAGCAGTCTGAACAACTGACATGAAGAGAGGGAAAAATATCAGCACACCACATATAAAAAAGGAAGCCCCCAACAGCTATTGATGTCTTTGAACAAATTCTTAAAAGAAAAAAAAAACAACTAATTTTTCGAGCACAGCTGGCCCGAATATATTTCAGCAGCAGTCCAGATGATGTGTTACTACCTGAAAGTGTCGGTGTAATTTCCAGGTGGGCGAAACCTCACCATACAAATGGGCGGCCTTGTGGCTCCACGCACTTTCCCGTATCCCCTTCAATATTTGATGAGGTCAACATTTTCTTTTTGTTTCACGGTCAATAACGCATCAAAATATCAGACAACATTTTGCTCCAACGTCGTCTATCTAACGCAGTTTCCGTCTCGAAGCGCTGTCAGTTCTTGGGGAGCTTTTATGCTACAGATCAAAGCGTTGCAAAGCTTCTGTTTTTACCTGACTGCATAAAAGATCAAGGCATATAATGAGGCATCCTGAAAGGTGATAGTTCAGAAGATGAAAGTATTGGCTGCGTTGGGTATGTCAAAGAGATGCATACCATTCTGAAATGTTACCATCGCATTCTTCCGTTGCTATAATGATCACGATTATGATTAATTGAATAATATGTACTTGATCTCTGCTCACCTTCATTACATTATCTAATACCTACACATATGTCGTCTTACGTGGAATATTTTCAGTGTGTGTGTTCCTAATATGTTGCTTATAAAAAGAGTTTTGTGCTTGTTAGGTGATATCATCATTTCAGTGATCCTGATCTTTAAAAGTAAAAGTTGTCAACTATTTCTCAGTGCGCGATTGTAACTATCAGCTCTTTCAAAGGCTGTATTGAGAGTGTGTGGGTGGGGATGTTGTTACCATGTATGGAGTCAAAAAGTTTTTTTCCTTTTGATTTCAAGCTTAATTATTTAATTGAAGATTTTTTTTTAAATTTATTGTTTGGTTTGTTTACAATGTTTCTTTTACCTACATGCCTGTGTGTAAAAACATATTAAATGCTACCTCTCAGTACCAAATGTAGCTAACTGACTCCTTTGCAGCAAAGAAAAGTTAGCGGTTGCATTGAATTTTCCATATTTGGTGACCGATTGCAAGTAGTTGCAGTTACCAACTGGTCACCCAAAGGTTAAGCATGCAATGGCCTCAACCTTTGGATAAAAGTATTGCATATGTAACCTCTGAGTGGAGGCAATCTGCCTACAATTGCACTCTAACTTAGACTGACTGTTGTCACAGTGTGCTGAAGAAAACTGTATGAATTGGGAAGCGTGAATCCAAATGCAGACACGAAGGAACGTGGAACAAAACTTGATATTAATAAAAGTTGAGCCGTTTAATAAGGGTGATGAAAAGGGTGCAAAAACAAAAGGCAGATGCACACTGGGGAGAAATTAACTAGAATTAAACAGGGAAAGTGAAATGGTAAACACAAAAGACAAAGAACAGAACCTTGAACATGATAAAAAAAAACAAAAAACCCTGAACATGGAAAATCCTGGTGACATGGATGCATGGAAGCATCGATGATGAAGAACAACAGAGGACCTGACAACGAATGAAAGAAAACACAGTAAATGCACACAGGAGGTAAACAGGGGAAGTAGAAACACATGGGGAAACAGCTGAGGCTAATCTGACATGAGAAAAAGGAACCAAAGCCGACTGCACTGACATAGTACATAGACTTTCAAAATAAAACAGGAAGCAGCATGAAACGACGTAGACATGATAACACAAGATGGACAACATGAACAAGCAGACGAGAAACATGTCAGACTAACGTAACTAGACTAAACTTAAGGCTACCAAAAATAATCCTATTAATCAACATATCTCAAGGAATAACTTATGAACTCAAAACAAAAACTGAAAACACGGCGTCGGAGACCCGGGATCGTAACAACTGTAGTCTCAAACATATTGGCAAAACTTTGCAAATACCTGCCATAGTCTGAGCCAAGGACTGCACTTGAATTTCTGAATTCCTGTTTGTGAATCTGTGAAGTCGTGTCTGAACAGCTATTGGTTGTTTGAACACAGATTGCATGTAATTACCAACTTAACCCCATTTAATCACAAACTGATACACACTGATTTCATCTTGTTGCCATTTTATTGCTGTCTTAATGCTCTGAAGTTGGATTACAGACAGTAAGTGGTTGTGGAGCAACTATTTTAAAGGCAGTGAGATTACAAGTTCATTGCACACAGTAATTTTAACTAACAATAATTTTGGTCAAGGAATGGTCTTCAGCCATTGTTTTTGTATAAGTATAGATAAGTATCTTATCCAATAGGATCAGTGTATTTTCAGAATCAGAATCAGATCCAGAGAAACTTTATTAATCCCAGAGCGATATTGATTTGTCAGGAAATATACAACAAACATCAAGCACTCATATAAAATGAGTTCAGAAATAGTAATACTGAATACTAGAAAAATATTAAGATAGAGATATAGGTATAAATATAAATTGACACATAAATATAAAAGGACAAGTATGTGTGCCAGTGACGTGCAGTCAGGGGTGGCAGGTGAGGCCGTGCCTTACCTGCAGTCAGGGGTGGCAGGTGAGGCCGTGCCTTACCTGCAGTTACGGCCTCACCTGTCATCATGGAAATATAAAATTGAAAAATTAATTAAATGGTTATATTTATTCAGTGATTTCTATTTTAAAGTTCTTTTCCATTTAACGACACTGTCACTAATTCTATTATTCTGCAGCTGTCACTGTGACAGCAGTAAACAGTTAGCAAGTGAAGTGCAGCCATCCAGTTATTTTTTCCTGTTGCTTGGCCTTATTTTCAAAATGGAAGATTACATATCTAAACTGAAAGAATTTTCTAAACTGGACTTTCAATCGAAGCAGGACTTCATTTATAAGTAAAGGTATGACGATAACGTTTTTTTAAGTTATTTTTTTCTATGTTAGTTTGTATATGTAAAGAATGCGCTGATTTAAAATTTTAAACAAAACACGTTAACTGTTGCCAATGAAATGGTGAATAAGCTACTCTGTAGGGTTCATATGTTTGTAAATCTGACTGTGATGACGTCAGTGCCTCACCAGCCATGAACCTCACCTCAACGTCACTGATGTAACTAATGGTCAC
>VUQR01012571.1:0-13664 GCA_015108515.1 Hemichromis elongatus | reverse complement strand
GCATTATTTTTTTTTATTAAAAAATATTTTTAAAAATTTCTCTTTCAGAGCCAAACAGTCAGGGCAGATGGAGCTCCATGAAGGCAGCTGCAAGCCTTGTCCTGTGGCTGCCTCCTCACCTGTGTGTGGCTCTGATGGACATAACTATGCTTCAGAGGTAAAAGCACCCACTCAACATAATTGCTTTATTTATTTTTACTTTATTACTAAAAACAAGCACCATAATAATCCTGAAAAGAAATTTAAAATGGACGTCATCATTTTAAATAATGAGATGAGTCCAGTCAAGTGCTGTTTCCTGCTACATTGACATATACGTGGGTGAAGCAGGGCAGCACAATTCATCACTGTTAGCAGAAGGATGAGTGCAAAGGCACAATGTGGCCAAGTGATTAATGACTGACGTCGTTTTGTGCGCATCACTGTATACAGGCCAGCGCCAGGAAACTTTATTGATTTATGTATAGTTTTTAATTTTGACCTTGCATGAGAAGACAGCAAAAAAAAAAAAAAAAATGACAGCTCAATTTTGCTGTTTCTCTAAGTGCAGTGTCTCATCTGAATGACCAATCTCTTTTCCTGCGGTCTCCCCCATAAATATTTAAACTGCATCCTCCTCTCTCGCTCTGTCTGTCTGTTTCTCTCCTTACAGTGCAAGCTGGAGCAGCAGGCTTGCCTCACAGGCAAAGACCTGAGCGTCATGTGCTCTGGATTTTGCCCTTGCTCCACAGCCTCCGTTTCCATAACAAATGCCGACACAAAGCACGGCAAGTGTCTTTTCTTCACCTCCTGCGTGTTTGTGCATTTCAATTTTGGGAGCCAGCATCATCGCTGTCACTCTTCATGAGTCAAACATTCAAAAAAGGAAAGTTATGATGCTCTGTTGGCCACACATGCATTCTTCTTTACGGATAGGCCTAAGCCCGATGCTTGCTCAATATTTAGCATCAATACTCACCAATTTCAGAGATTACTGTTAGCTGAAATCCACCCCCACCCCCCACCCCCCGTTTGTTAAACTGGTCTTTCAATCATGTACTAATTAATTATTTAGAGTGTACACTGTCTATGATTGCAGCCAAACAGTATTGATTGGCTAGGTTCTTGGGCATGTGAAAATGCCAATTGATCCAACGAATGAAATGTTACTCCTGCTTTTCATCTGTAGTCTTGAGTGAGTGCTTAGCTACTGAGAGTGGATTTCTGTTGGATAGCTGCAATTTGCGGCCACAGAGTTAATTGCAAAATAATGTTTTCTTTGATTAGCACATCATGCACTTAAATAAATCACAGTGTGAAAACCCAGCTGTACAGCTCAACCACTCTACTGTGAGGAAAATCTGTCCCTTTAGTTCTGTTTACTGTACTGTAAGGGCATTATAAAGCAGTACTGAGTCTGTGCTTGCCTTTAGGGAAAGTGAGTCAGGCTGCTGTCAAGTGTCTGCCAGGATTTTGAATGTAGGAATTTTCTTTTTTGTCCTTCAGAGAGCTGCACTGGGCAGGACCTGGCAGACCTGGGTGACCGTCTGAGAGACTGGTTCCAACTCCTTCATGGAAATGCGAAGCAGAATAACTCTGGCAAGCCTGGAGCTGGCACGGCTTCAGGTTAGAAACTCACAAAAACAGCTTTATTCTCTGCATCCTCAAACTCACGACTCAATTGTGCAAACAGAAAGAAATCAAAGTAAAATGCTTTAATAATTGACAGCACTGGACAAGAGCCTGGTAGCCAGCTGCAAGGACTCCATCGGCTGGATGTTCTCAAAGCTGGACACCAACAATGATCTGTATCTTGACCACGCCGAGCTGGCGGCTATTAACCTGGACAAGTATGAGGTCTGCATCCGACCCTTCTTCAACTCCTGTGACAGCTACAAGGATGGGAAGGTCTCTACAGCAGAGTGGTGCCTCTGCTTCTGGAGAGAAAGTGAGTGGATTGATTTTCTCAGAAGAAGTAGCACGGAGAGCGGAGTCTATTTTGAGTCAAAGCTCTAAACAGGTGAAATAAAAGCTAGGTTAATCAAAAGGAAACACTGGGTATGCACTGAAGTGATGAAGCTGGCTGCACACGAATGCTATGAACTGTGATTGGCAAAATACAGCTGTTAAAAAAGAGCATGATATGCTAAGTCAAGGATTAAGGATGAACACTTGTGGCCACATATTGGATGGTAAAATAACTGTATCACCTATCAATCCGTGACATTGGGCGAGAGGTGGCGTACACCGTGAACAGGTTTCTAGTTCATCACTGTGCCAACAGCGGAAAGGAGCAATTCACACTCACATCCACGCTCATGGCCAACATTATTCTGGGAAATACTCTACAGAGTGTTCTGCTAAAAACAGACACACTGAGCATGTTGTAGATGGGGAAAGCAAAGTGCTTTTCTTAGTCCAGAATTTGAATATTTTTGCACTTTTGAAACAATAACATTTAGCATGGTGTTCATTAACCTCATCTACATGCTTTAAAACACAAGGTCCTCTTCACTTTAGACTTTGTCAGTTTATAAGATGTGTTTGAATCTGTTTATTCAACACTAAACTGTAGACTGAAAAAAGAAGCACACACACACACACACAAAAATAACCTCCCCACCATGATTGGCATATCTCCTGTTGTGCAATTTGGAACTGTTTTTGTCATGTGGTGTTTTCGTCTTTGACCAATTTAAGGTACTTCTCCACGGCCTCCCTAAAGCTTGCCCACAAATGAGTTTTGTTTCTCTACCTTGTTAAAGAAAATGTATTGCTCACTCGGTTTAGCCTCAAAAGCCTTCTTTAGCTGTCAGTATCTCTCACTGCTGGTCACTACTATAAAATACAGACTGTATCTGAAAGACAGACTGCCTTAAATCTGTTTTTTCTTTAATTGGCCAGCAGGGGGTGAGTCGTGCGGTTGTAAAAAAAAAATCGGATCTCATTTTATTCTCTACGGGGTTTATGGGAAAATTATCAATGGCTTCTTTATTCTATTAATCCTCAATAAATCATTTTAAGCATCACTACATACACCATTATGCTTATTTTGTAAACTATGGTCCTGTTTATACTACAGTAGATATTCTTTATAGATCTGTTTTTTTAACTATTCTGTTTAGTCACAAACACTCTGTACTGGTTTTGAGCCATTGCACTCTGATCTGTAAGGTATAATGAACATGTAATCACAGTAGATTCGATTACTGTGGAAAAACTGAGACATTTTTGTCAAAATTCCACTTATTGAGTAGTAAAATGAGTAATTCCCTCATTATTAGTCCCTTGTGGGACTAATAAAGGTATATCATCATCATTATGCATTCGTTTTCTTGTCTGGCCAGCTTGAGGTCAAACTGGGGTAAACGAGTTTGACATTAATGAGGTGTCATGCTCAGAAAATTTTTCGGAGCTTGAGCATCTTCATACATGCTATCTCACACATGACCTCACCTTCAGCTACCCACACTGACCAGGATTTTTCTGGGACTGAGCTCATTTCAAGGCTGATTGACCCATTGATCAAGTGTTTAACCTGCATGCAATATATTACTCTATAAGCTGCTTTTTAAAAGCACAGTACATGTATTTATTTTCCCCTTGAGATGTGACTTGATAATGCAGCAAAGAAGATCTAATAATGCACCTAGTTTTGTGCAAACACGAGAGCAACTCCCATGAAACATTTCTGTGAAAGTTCAAAAGTACAGAGAAAGGTTTTATCGGCCTGGGGGTCAATACAAAGTGTCTTCTTCTTCTTTGTTTCCATTTCTATCTGTTCTTGAGGTTCAGCTTGCTTTCTTGTCACTCTCGGGCTACATCCATATGTTCTTTCAGCCAAGTTCTTGGCAATCGATCACCCTCAAGGGAATGAAATATAAGACTTCTTACACAAATCGATACGGACAAAAAGTGTAATTATGAAGAGCATTGATTGAGATAAAGTTTAGGCAGACTACTTTTAGGTATTGTCTGTCATCACTTTTCTCATTTGATTCTCACAGAGCCGCCATGCCTTGCTGAGCTGGAGCGGATCCAAGTGCAGGAGGCAGCCAAAAAGAAGCCGGGTAAATACATTTTTCATTATAATACTGCGCTGTTAAATATATATTTGAAGGTTTTTTAAGCACTACGCTTGCACAGGAACATATGTTGAGTAGGATCTTGTTGCTTGATCAACCCAGATCCTTTCAAAGACATACTGTGTCATACAGCTCAGCCATGAACTGTACCATCAAGCTGGTGTGTGCCCTCAGATTGGCTTTGAGTCTCTTGGTGAACTTATGTAACAAAGCGCTGGGAGCAGAAGGCAAGAAGCTGTAGAAGGCTCATTAAAGAGATCACAAGCACACGGCTAGGATTAGGCCCTAATCAGGCTGGAAGGGGGGGGATTAGGGGGCAGCACTGGCTTTGGGAGAGAGCAAGGCCGTCTGGACCAGCGAGAAACGCCACAACACAGGCTCCACTTACTGCATGCTTAAAATACTGTACAACACAGCTGCTTTTCTTTCTTCAGCTCCAAACCCAAAGATTGGCTCTCCCATCCCTGAAGCTCACTCGTCTCACTTATTGTGAGTTTTCTTTTCTTTTTTTTACAGGATTGCGGTGGGGAGGGTTGGAGCTTGTTAGAGAGCTTCGCTTTGGGTTTGACAAGAGTGTCCTGAGGGATGCTGAAACAGTGGAGCTCTGTCACAGAGGTTGTCACTATATTTTCATATGCCACTCCGGCAATAGAAGGAAACACACCACATCACCAAATCGTATCCACCAAACATATGTGTGTGTTTGTGTAAAACAAACAGGGAGAGTTTTCACTGTCTCCATGGTATTCTCTGCCAAATAGCTGCCTCTCTATCCTAACTGATGGTCTTATCACAGGTTCACTAAGGCGTGCTGGCATTCTCGTTTGCTGCACTCATTTCCAGCATCAGTATCAGGCAGCTATGTGTGCTCAGGGTATCAATATTCAAGAAATGGTTGCGTATGTGTGTGTGTATGTGTGGGTCTTTGCAGGCATGTACATTCCCAGCTGTGATGAGGACGGCTACTACAGGAAAGTGCAGTGCGACCAGAGCCGAGGGGAGTGCTGGTGCGTGGACCAGCACGGTGGAGAGATGATGGGCACCAGAATCCATGGCAACCCCGACTGTGGTAAGAGGATGGCAAACAAATACTCTCAATCTCCATCTCCTGAAGTCGTGCTTTGTCTGAATACTCAAAGTTAGGTACAAAATGCAGTAAGATGATTTGAGGCAGTTTCTAATGAAAATTGGCTTTAATCAAATAGATTTGTCAAGCCAGGGTTATTTATTTTGTCTCTTTTTATTATTGGTATACTTCAAATTTCACTTTTCATGTTTAAGATTAGACATGTTGTAATTTTCCCATGGTTACATTTCTATGGTTTCCATTTGTTTTTACATGCTCTGAGCACTCAGTTGCAGACTTTAGAAGTTTGTAGATTTTCTGCAGTGCAGGAAATAATTGCTTCGCTCATTCAATCCCTTTGTGGAATTCAGAGTCAGAAGAGCCGTGCCAAATTATTATTTCGTGTCAGAGGATGAAAAATAGTATCCAAGATTCAGTCAGTAATGCTTGTTTTGTTTGATCAAAGATCAAAATCCAAACAAAATTAGCTACAGACAAGAGAACAGGCAATTCAGCACTAATGGAAAACAGCTCTTCCTGCAGAAAAATACAGGTCAATCTGGATCAGAACACTGTCCAGAGTGTTAGAACAAATTCTCTTGGATAGGTTTGATAAGAAGAATAAACAAAATGCAGATTTATGCTATGTGTATTGAACAAAGATACAACATTGTTTGCTTGATGCATCAAAAACTTTACACAGAATTAATCACGGTGAATTGTTTATCACTACACTATCTAAGCATCTTGTGTTAAAGGTATTCGATCTATTTACAACAAATACAGTAGGAGCATATTTGAATCCTGGCAAGCTGATGATCTTATATATGTATGCATTGTACGGAGAGTCTTATTAACCATCTGATGCATGCCGTAGTAAGAGTGCACACTGATGTCTTCTACAACTAAGAAGGACTAGAAACAACATTTTCTCTCATTCTATTTGGCAGACCAAGCAGTGACTAAAATATGGCATTTGGGCCCGATCATCAGGACTGAGCTGGTGATTCTGTGTAGCTCCAGTGTTGTATGCAGAAGCGAATGTGCTTTCAACAATGTTTTGCATGTCTACAGATGATATTTTTAGTCCTTACCCTCCAGATTAGATGGATTATTTGTTACACTTTTAAAGAAAAATAATTGCGCAATTCAAAAAAAGGTTACAGTGACATTGAAAAGCCAACTGGTTATTTATGTGGCAATTAGTAGATTCTAAAACTATAGCTGTAATGGTCTTAACTAAGCCTACGGTAAGGCCTTGAATATAATTTTCATATACACGAGTCCACTAGGTTGTGCTTTGGTCTGAGTGATGTTTCATGTTGCATCAGATGGTGAGCTTTAGTGTCCTTGGTGTGTCTGCATGCTTGCCAATTTTTTGTGATCATGCAGACTTGCCTGCAGAGACTTTACATTACAATGCACCAATTGTGAATATGCCCCAGGCAGCAGACTTCAGAGACGTATAACAGGAATGACTAGTTTGCCATCGTGTCTCCAGCTGTCTGTGGCCGTGGATGCAAGAGAGTAAAAATCAAAGCCTTAGTGACATAAATTATTCTTCTTATTTCAGGGAACAAGTTCAGTTTATGTTCCCGTCTCTGTGTGGTTCTTGTTTATTTGATTTTTTCTGAAATTATGTTGATCTGATCCACTTTTTACAGATGAAGTGATGGGATATTCTGGAGATTTTGGAAGTGGAGTGGGATGGGAAGATGAGGAGGAGAAGGAGGTGGAGGACAACGGGGAGGAGGCAGAAGAGGAGGAAGAGGAGGAAGGTGAGGCAGATGATGGAGGATACATCTGGTAGAACTGTGTGACCCCCTACACGGAGAGCATGGCTGCTGGCCTGAAAATCTGCAGAGACGGCTCTCTCCTAAAAGCTAAAAATTATGGGGTTCGTGCTCGGGAGGTACGGGATTGTCCTGGTGGGATGTGTAGTGCTTGGCAGGTCCAGTGATGAAACGATGACCAGTTGTTTTTTTTGTCTTAGATATGTGTAATTGCTTCATTCTATTCTCTGTTTTTTGAGCAACGGAGCTTTTTCGGTTTGTTTTGCTGTCCTGAAAACCAGGACCCACTGACTACTGCACCATTGGTAGCTGAAGTCCATCAGAATTCAAATCTTGTTCAAGCGCCATCTATGCATATAGAGATTACCAGTAATTTTGTATTGTGTAAACTGTTGCTTGAGTATTAGAGTTGCCGTCCCACTGGAATGACTAGAGATCAGAATTTAAACAAACAGTTTGACATTTTGGGAAATAAGCTTATTTGTGTTTTGTGTTTTTTTTGCAGAGGGTTAGATGAGAAGGTCATTACTACTGGAATAAAGACCAGAAATGGGGAAACGGTTGCTTTGCTCTTTCTGTACAGAAAAAGAAACAAACATTTGTCTATCAATTCATTTTCTTTAACATTTATCCTAATAGGGTCGTAGGGAGCTTGAGTCATTCCCAGCCGCCTAAAGGGGGCTCCAGTCCATCACAGATCACAAAAGTTAACATTCACATTAAGTTTCTTTGATCTATATTAAAAAAAACACACACAGGGAAGTCACAGCGCTAGGGGAAGAAACAGTCTGGCACATCATTTTCTTTTTCACACTTTTTCTAGAATGAAAATGTGATAATTACTTACCTAAAAAGTGCTAATGCCTGGGTTAAGATACCTTTAAAAGTAGCTACAGTAGCTGATCCTACTTGACATAAAACAATCTGACAAATGGATCAGTAGTGATCACATAAATAAATCTGCTTCTCCCAGTAGCTCTACATCTGTTTTGGATCCCTCTCACCACTCTCATCATACCATTTTCTGTCTCGAAGACACGTGGAAAGCAGGCACTACCTCCTGATCATCACCAAATAGCAGATATACACATTTACTGTAGCAGCTGGTGATAACAGTGGAGCATTTAGCAGCTAAAGGACCAGAGATTTCCCTTAGGAGTCGGTAGATCAAATCACACAGTTTCTAAAGGAGAGTAAATACTAGATTTACATTTGCCAGAAGATAGTCATGAATGTGATAAACACTAGTATGCTGTCTCTGGTTATGTAAATAAGTTCACTATGTCAGCTGTGTCCATAGCTTGTTTCCTCTGCCTCAGATGGTTAAACAATTTCACAGTAATTCTAACCTCCAACTTGGCTATTTAATGCTTTTTAAGTTTGCTTTCCAAAATGTCAAACCTTTCCTTCGAAGCAGCTCAGCACAATGTAGTTATCTATTTCCAAACTGATTATGTATATAAATCCAGTGAATCAACTGTGAAGGAAGCTTAGAGGATTTCAGGTCACTATGGTTTCAAATTATTTTTGTGAAGGTCAACGCCGTTTTTAAAATTGTACATGTTTTACTATTTAAGTGGATGCACAGAACTATATACAGTACCTTTTATTCCCAGATGGATTATTAAAAATCTTTAGAATGTACTTTAATGACCCGAACGTCACTCACAGTAGAAACTAGTCGCTGTCCTCTGCTGACTCTGAAATCATGTCAAAGAATGTGCCACAGATATTTGTTTTCTTTGCAACTTGAAATACTGTATTTTGTGTTTCTAAAAGGAAGTGTGCATTACTTGAAGTTCTGTGTGTATACTTGAATTTACACTGCATTTTTTTTTTCTATGAAAATATTGTTGCCATGTCTTCATTCTTGCTATCGATAGGCCACACATTTTTTCGTTTTTAGTATTGCATGTTAGTAAATAAGAATGTAATTCTTGGCTGAGCACTTTACTAATAAAGGCAATGGAGCCAAGCTGTATGTTGACTTTTATTCTTACGCGAGTATATGACAGATTAAAATGATCACTCAGAGACGGATGTGTTAGGAATCGTAGTGACGGTGGCACCAAGTCACACACGCTCTTTTGTTACGTTTGCTCAGGTGTCTGTGGGGAAATTACTGTATAAGATAAAGCTAAATTAACTATCCTTATTATACTGGGAGTAAACAACCTGACAACTTAGCTGCTTATAACTAAATGATGAGCTGGTTGTGTAAACATGAATAGAACTACATTCTTATTAACTTTGGTTCCCGAAAATAGTGCATGAAACACAGACGGTTGTCACAGCTATGGCGTGCGAAAGCTGTCAGTACATTTAATCATGTTTAACCAGGCACTGACAAAAACCAATGTCATCATGGAGCCTGGGAATATTTACAGAGATATTTGGGTGCCACCTCATGCTAGAAGAACAAATTACAGCAGCTGGCTGCTAAATGAATGATAAATGTTTAAGACGGTACTGTTTGAGGTCAAACAGATTACACAATTGGGAATGAATGGATCCGAACTTTACTTACATTACTTAGCAATCCTGTCGAGGTAAAATCCTCAGATCAAACCTGCTTTATCTTGAAGCGGGTTTGACAAATCTAAATGCATGCCTCAAACGTGCCGCGATTTCAACACCAGGACTAAAAAAAATTCAAAGTAATCTCTCAGAAAAGTGACAACCAGTGAATGGCCAAAAGAATTGAGTTAACGTGGTCACTTCTCTTGGAGAGTATTAGAAGTCTGGCAGCGCTCTGAAATAGCTGCAGTCTGCTGATATTACGGGGCGCATCACCATAATTAAGCCTGGAGATAAAAGCGTTGAAGCCTTTCTACACGTCGAAGACTGAAAGGAAAATTTCTGTGATGTGCTTCAGCTGGAAAAAAAACAAAAAAAAACATGACTGCATCTGCTTGAGTTGCTTGGGGTATTTAATGACAGGTCTAAATCAAAAATTACTTCAAGATTACCAGCTTAGGGCTTCATTTTGGCTGATAACAGACACACACAAACACACACACACAATGAATATTTAGGAACCATCTGTAGCAGCAGTCCTCAGTCTTGCAATTCTATCCCCATCCCTATTTTATTAGTAAAATAATGGCTATTTAATCATTACGGTTTGGAAAGGAGGTTTATTAAATCTTGTAATAACTATATTAATAATTCTGTTTCATAATTGTATTCCATCTGGAAAGATCAGTTCAAAGAAAAAAAATGAATACACTTAGAGTATGTGGTAAAAAAAAATTTAAATATTAAAAGCGTAACTGTGTGAATATTTTCCATAGCCTTATAATAAATAACACTGGACAGCCCTGACAAATGCAGCTACAGAGTGAATCGTTTCCTCTGACCAAAACAGAAAAGTCGTTTCAGACTGGTTACTTTCCACCTCTGACGTGTGACTCGTCTTATAATGACAATGCTGAGATAATAATATACCCTAATGAACTTGTATGAATAATATACAGGCTTAAAATACCACCCTAGCAAAACTGTAATACAACTCCTTAGGGGCAAAGTTAAATTCTGGATCCAGAAATGCATATTTATAGCAATTTCATCTGAAAAGGAATACAAGCATGTGAAAGCAAGCGGGGAGAAAAAAATCATTTAAAGAGACAGGGCCAGTTTGGTCTAAAGAAAGCATGTTTTATTACATGTCAACCGCTTATTAAGTAGATCAAACATTCACATCGTTCTGTGTGGGTGATGTTATTTAACATAAAACTATATTCACCGATAACTGCTGAAAATACCAAATCAAGTACTATACAGTTACAAATAAGTCCTTAATAGTGTTACGTCAAGGGCAGTAACTGTACAAGCATTTACATCAGTATTATACATAATTTACATGTGTTCGGTAACTGGTACACAACGCGTTTGAAAGGAAAAGCAGTTTGCTAACATGCATGCTACATTTTAGTAAACAAACCAGACTGCCTGTATGAAGTCTGTTTTTATACATATCTTTTAATCTGGGTTGCAAATATTCCTTCACATATTCATAAATCACATTTCTAAACTGTAAACGAGGGCTGCTGAAAATACGGTGCAAAGATCACACGCCTCTCTTCCTGTTTTTGTACTTCATGTTTCTCCTAACGAGGTTATAAATGTATACAGTGCGTTGTAAAAAAAGAAATAAATAAAAATCAATAAAATGCTTTTATGCATGGACTAAAAACCCCCCCAAAAAACCCAAATCAAAAGCAAACTTAATTTCAAGTACGCTGAATAAGACGTGATTAATTGTTTAGTTAAGCATGTAAACGTTTGCATGTGCACTCTTCTATCTTTTTAGACAGTCATAAAGTACCTGCAACACTTGAACCTGGGTAGTTATTGAATTTAATATGTGTCTCAGGCTCTAGATACAATGATTAATGAAATAAATAAAACCTTTTTTCAGTCTCTTATTCAAATATTGCTGCTTTATCCTGGACTGTTTTTTCTATGCTTGATTCAAGTAAGACCATGAGGAAATACTGAGCAGAGAGATGAGACACTTGTTTAGTGAGAGCTGGTTAGGACTAAGATGAAAAGACTCAAAAATACATATTCTTTCCTAGTGTGACCCATATTTTATGAGGGATGTTTTTTTTCTTATCCTTTTTTTAATACAATAAAGCAAATGACATTTTTTTTTTTTTATCTTTCAATTCTATATTGGACGGCCTACAGATAATAAGCTATATATGTCGGTCCTCCTGTCAAATTAGCTGCCTTCAGCCCAGACCCTCAACGCGTACAGGTTGATTTCACAAAAACCAACAAGCCAGCTTCATTAAGATGCCGAAAGCGAGCAGCACATTAATCACAGCACACTTATCAACATGATGTCTAATTTCACTCGTTGTACGCCATCATCTTTTCATTTAACTAGTTTTTCACTTTTCTTGATGACTAAAAAGGGATTTTTATGTTATTTTGGCTCAGCACTCAGCATTGAAGATGTTTCTCGTTGAAATTCAACATCTGGCCTTGTTAATCCCAAGTCATTAGCATACATCTTTGGCTTTATGCAATAAATGCTGAGGTTGTGCACTAACAGACAAAATGAACTAAAAACCATCTTCTGTAGTTTCTTATTTATCTACAAGAATGATCTGAAAATCTAAACTAGACCATCTTAATGCAATTTCAGACTAGCCCTTCACCATCCCCTTGAGCCCTTCTGTTTCATCACTAACTCACTAATAAATTCCAAGATAAACACAGAAGTATTGCAACACTGAATCGTGCATAATGCACGGGTTGTAATCGGGTATGACGCAACCTAATTTATATTTCATGCAACTCAATTGTCTCTCAACTTAATAACACATTTAGGACAATCCGCGTGAATTTAGAGATAATAAAACCTGAAATGTGGACAGGCTGACACTGACTAAGGAACAAACTCCTTTCTGGTTAAGCTCAGCTCTGTGTCAGTCTATATACTGTGATAACCATCTGAAACCCTCACCGTAGCCTTGTTTTTTCAACACGCTGCACATGAAAATCTCCAGGGGTCGAGCGTTCAGCTCCTTCAGCGATACGTTTCCCTGTCAGTTACAATAAAGATCAATTAGGATGACAATCATATGTGATCACGCATATTTCTGTGAATTTAAGAAGACAGGATCCTCTTGACATGCCTACCTTCCCGGTAACTTGGCCATCAAGTGCAAAAGCTCCTCTAAGTCCTCCTTCGCTGATGGCTTCAGGACGGTCAATTTTATTACCCAACACCAACACAGGTACATTGACTATTGTCTCATCTGCAAGAAGAGCCTAGAAAAAATAAATGAGAGACAAACTAATGAGCAATCCATTGCTAACACCTAGCAAACAGTCCTGCGTGGTGGAAACCGTTTGTAACGGCAATGTTTAACCTCACATCAAGTTCAGTCTTGGATTCGGTGAGCCTGTCATGATCTGCACAGTCTACAAGAAAGACGACTCCATTCACAGCCGGCAGGTAGTTCTTCCAAACTCTTCGCGCTATAAAGAAGGAAAAAAACAGCTGTGAATTAGCCGTCTTTGCAACAACTCAACGTGAGTCTCTGAAATTCAGCAGTCTAAATCTAAACCTTTGAAAATATAATTGTGTATTGTCCTCTAGAGCAGCGGCAGTTCACACAGCCTCACATCTAAATACACACAAATACAAATTAACTATTTTCAGTAGGGATGCAACGATACCAATTTTTTCAAACCGATACGATACCGATACTTGGATCTGAGCACTTGCCGATACCGAGTACACAAACCGATACTTCTACCACACACAAAAAAAGGTAATAAATTGGAAGACAGGTTTTATTTTATTCTCTGCCAATAAAAAATAAAATATAATAAAAATGACCACAAACATAACATTTCAAGTGAAAAATAAGCACCGTTTCTATCATCTTCATATATTATAAAATAATATAAGATTCAGATAACTATTTATTAAAAGCTAGACATTTTAAATGCGAATAAGAAAGAAAAGTATTTCTTTGTGCCCCCCTTTCCCTGTTAATGGCCTACCTGCCCCCCTGGCAAAACTTTGCTAGATCCGCCCCTGCACAGTTACCAGCTGTCAGCTCCGTAGAAAAAGATCCGGGTGTCATTTGCCACACAGAAACAGTTCATTAACTTCCCTTCAAGTCATGCATGTCACCTAAAAGGTAAACCTGTGTCTCCATCACCTGTTCAGTTTATCAAGCTTAAACATGCTGCTGTTGTTTATCTGCTGGTTTCTTC
>VUQR01012568.1:0-10466 GCA_015108515.1 Hemichromis elongatus | reverse complement strand
TGCCTATTGTTTATTTACTTTCCAGCTCTTTAAAACGAGCGGCTAAATGGCGAGACAAAGCACCGAATGTGTCAAATGGAATGATAATGAGGTGGAGCTGTTGCTCCGAGTCACAAATGAGTTCATATTAATCTTCAACACGGCCACTAAAAACGTATTGACTGAAACTAAACTGAAACTGAGCAAACAAAACAACAAAGCAACTGCGGTACGATGCCGTCTGACCATCTTGGTTAAAGTGGTCACATGACTGTATCATATGACTAACATACGTCATCGTTTTTAAAAAGCTCCGTTTTGGCCGTCCACACTACGCGAAAACGCTGCGTTTTCAAATTGATGCGTTTTGGAGACCGTTTCCAAAAACGCTCCGTCTTCCCTCCGTCTCAGTGTGGACGGGAGGGCGAAACGGAGAAAAAAAAGATGCGTTTTCAAACGAAAACGTATTAGTGTGGACTTAGTGATTGTAGCATTTTGGTGAGTACATGAGGAGCAGTCTCCTGTGGGTCATCTTAATAAAACGCAACGTGTTGACAGCCCGCATGTGTTGGTCTCAAGCCATTATTCAGCTGATGCTGTGCAGCCTGTATCAAGCAAAGAAAGACAACTGAAGATTGGTGAAATAATACTACACAAATGCAAATCAGAGCATAAGGCTACTCTAATGCACAAGGACAACTCGTGAAACTTTAAAAATCAGCCTGTTTATAACAGCTGTGTGGCATCCTCTGTGGGAAACTAGCAACACTGACAAGGAAGAAAAGCCTAAAAATCCCCTTTCTTCTGGATATTTTTGCCTCTAATTGATTTGAACATTATTTGTTAAATCCGCAAACTGGCATAGATCGATTCAGCACTAAAAATCACCAAGGTGCCCCTGAAAACTGCCGCTCTTCTCAGAAATCCAGCGAGGAATGTAATTCTCACCCTATTTCTTCTATTTACAGGCATTCGAGCCGCAAACGGCACAAAAAATTGATAAATACAAACTGCAATGGCCCTACGGTACCAGCTCTGCTGCTTTTCATCAAGCTTTTGTAGAATAATAAAGTTCACCCTCATGTTTGTGTACCACTGCAGTAAGAGTGAGTAATAGCTCATAACAAAAAGTGGCCATGATACAATATATTTGTCCACAATGTTGGCTACGAGGCTATTATGTGTTTCCTTTGAGGGAATGCAAAAAGATCCTGGTTGTTGAAATACTCTGAAACAGCGTGAAATCACAGATGGAGGGAAAGTAGCTACATCAAAAAAAAAAAAAAAGATTTACCGCTGCATGTTGTTATGCAATAACACAGAGCATCCCAAAATAAAAGCTTGATGCCTCTCTTAAAGGATTAATCATACACTAGGTTTTTGTTTTCTATTCAAACTAGATTTACTGCTTAGACCAGAGAGAAAGAGAGTGCTGTGGTACAACTTTCAAGCAGTGGTAATGCAACACAAAAAGCTCGTGTACAGTCCTCCACAGGTCCCAGTGGGTGCAGCAGGGTCTTGTATCTGGTTTCTTTACACTTGAGTGATCAGGATGTCTATCAGTGGCTTCTAGTGAGGTCTCACAATGTTTTTAGTCCCAGAGGGGGACCAGTCATTACTCCACAGACCATATCCGAGCTCACAGAGCAGTTGTTGGAGTGCGGCTGAAGTGTCTTTTATTGACTTAATGATCACTTTGGACTTGAACCAGTCAGTGTTAGAGTCACCTGCAGGTTAAATAGCACACATTCAATCTTAGTGACTTTTGGATGTATGCTGAAACCTCAGTCACGCATTATATTCTTCTGATACAATATACATCCATGTAAACAATCCTCATCAAAACACACTTCTTCTTTTTTTTTTAACATAACGCTAACATTACTAATTAAAACTAAAAGACAGTACAGTACAGGATAGCCCCAAGTGTCATCTGGAAGTTATAGCAGGAGAATAATAAACATACTAAATTTATGCTATGGCCAAAGTCAGATGTGGTGTAAAGACTTGGTGCCAGTTCATTGTTTACTAGGTGTGGGTGTTCGAATCTGCTAATTGTGATACAGGAATTAAAATCAAAATAGAAATGCACGAAAATCAATACCGAAATGCCATGTTAATCCATTCAATACTTGTCAAGTCATCTCAGAAAACCCCAGAGCGTGACTGTGCAGTGGATATTAGAGGAACAGTCAGGAAATTGCACCATAAGTTGGCATGAGGAGGGTTTAAAAAACCATGCAGCAATATTCCCTACAGAGCAACGACATAAACATAGTTGAAAATAAACACTATAGGCTGCTGTACAAATGCATGAGTCATCTTTATGCTTGCATTATTTTTTTATGTGTTTTTCCTGCTTGCATTACACATTTAAAGCTAAACTTAATCACACAGCTGTATGACAGGACTTCGGTGAAGAATGAAGCACAAGTCAGAAAGCAATCCTTCTCAAAGTTTGACAAGTTGACACTCCCCTCAAAAATGAAGGAGAGAACACTTTATATCAATGCATCAGGGCTCTATTCAGTCACTAAATATGTCTCCTGTGCAGCCACAGCACTGAACTGTGACTGAATGTTCTGAATATTAAATATTACACAAGTACAGGGGAAGGAAAGAGACAACAGCCCACAGTGGAAAGAAAGACAACAGAGGAAAGTAGCGTTTAGCTGACAGTTTAAAGTGATGTAAGATGCAACTTCTTCAACGTGTCAGCGACTCTAAGAGACCCTGACAAGTGTTCATTTATACCACAGGACTGTAAGTCAGAGCCAAAAAGGACTGAGTAATGAGAGTAATGGATGCAGGGAGTACAAACCATCGCAGAGATGCTGTACTCCCAGCCGTAGTTTTGAAATCACAGCTTGCTTTTTATGCTGTAAAAACGAAATAACTAATGTAGCTATAAGTAAAGTATTTACATTTTTTCATCAAGCTAGTGATGAAAAAATGATTGCAATTTATTACGTTTTGGCTACTTTTGAAATGGGCAGTAAAGCCTAATAGTCCTAAAACACACATTTAAACCAGAAAAAGCCGAAATTACAGCTGAGAGTCACGCAGCCACACAGCAGTCGGTGAGCTTTTTTTCAGTGTAGTCAGTCGGTTGTAGGCTTGATTTAAATGGCAGATGAGTGAGTGCAAATTCAAAAAGGAAGAAGAAAAAGTAAAATCAGCTAAATGATGGTTGTGCACCCAAGCCTCATCCCGAGGCCTTTGCTGAATGACCCTGTCAGGAAATGTGAGAAAATATGACTATATGAATAAGTTTGAGGCTAGATTTGATCAAGCAGAAGATCAAACTGACTTAATGGGTTATTATGTTGTTAGCTATGTCTGTCACATCCAGACATGGCATAAAAGACGGATGTAGCTAGTGTAACACCACCCAGTGGTTTCTGAAGTCATGTTTTAAAAACTCATGAATGAGCGTTTCCACCGTGACCATTTTGGCTGCAAAAAATCGACACTCTCATTGGCTAACAACACATGCCACAAATAATCCTCCACTTTAAAACACAAGGGCAAGGTTTCAAAAATAGACTCATTATTTTTATTTTTTGTCTAGTATGAGCCAAAATGAGTCATTAAGCCCATTTTTTTTTTAAACCACAGCTATCGCCACCTGCTGGCCTTCACACAGAATGCAGGTTTAAGGTTCTTCCACGCTACGCTGGCCACGCCTATGTTTAATACTGTCTGTGGTTAAATCACTGACCTGACTATCAAAGCCTGGCAGAAGCAGAGAGAGAGACAAACGCTTTGAAAATGCTCTCTGTCTTTCAGCTATTTCGATAACTTTATGATCGGACAAAGAAAACACTGTGGCGATGTGAATTTAAGCCCTATTAAGATTTTAGAAACCAATCCTTTTATGAGTGAACAAAGAACTATTCAAACTGTTTGTGCTTTAAGTGAAAAGTGTAAAGTGGCAATTCAGACATTTTTAACCTTTCCTGTAAAGCAACAGAATGAATGCTCGACTATACAAGTCGTACAAACCTTTTTTTTTTTACCAAACAATGTTTGAGGTAACCTCTTTGTAACATTGATAAAGATTACAGTTTCTAATCTCATTAGTTAACGCTATAAGTTGAGACTCGTTCCTTTCCGACACACATACAATCATCATTCTTTCTCAGACAAGGGAAGCAGTGCAAGTACTGTAAATTCTAGCCTCTTATTCCTGCCTAGAATCCGTTGCTCTCTCCACCAGCCATTTTCCCTCAGACCTGATTATATGCTCAGACTCCTCAGGGGCTCCTTTAATAAATAGTGATGAGCTAAGTAGGAGAGCTACTTCTCAGCAGGGCAGTGAGAGAAATAAACATTTCCGGGGGAAATCCAATAAGGTTGAGACTGACGATAGGCCCTATCCAGCGTTCTGTGTCCTCTCAACTGAGGCTGCGCTCCTCTTACCTCTGTGGCCTGCATGTTTCCATCAGTCTCTGTTGGGCTGCTCTTGGCTCACTTGCATCACAGGGCTTGGTGACCTATTCTGACCATTTCACTCCACTGACTCCTCTGAGAACCATATGCATCCGCAATCAGCAGCTCCCTAAGGAAGCTTTCCCTGTTTTATTGTGCAATGCCGCCTACATAAACAGTGTGCAGGGAATGCAAGAGCTCAGTGGGAAATAAAGAAAAGAGGGAAGCTGCAGTGTGAGGGAATGGCAGAGAGACAGCAGGAGGACAGTACTTTGTAATGGTTGAACAGTAAAAAGCGTCGCCTCGTCTATGACTGTGCTGCTTCGTAAAACATAACTGCTGCAAGAGCGGAGATTGGAACGAACAAACACGCATATACAACACGCACAAAAAATGGAAAAATCTAAACTAAAATAATGATAATAATAATGTAAAAAAAAAAATAAAAAATCAGGCCAAACACCCACACTTAAATCCCAAAGCGACATGTGGAAACACACAGATTCTGTTTCACAAAGGCCCAATAAGGCTTTGAAACTTTTTCTGATTCTTAAAAAAAAATTAAAAATGATTCTTATTTTTATGCTTCTTGCCAATTTTGTATTTGCATATGTGACACGGAGCGCATAGGGTAACATCAGAACATCAGAACCTCTCCCTCTGTTAGTGTGCTTTGCCTATTGATGTTAGCTACCATCTTTTTATGTCATAATAGCTAGCTTGGCATCTACTGAACGGATTGGTCAAGAACACCAAGACAGAGTCGTCTAAACTTTGACCTTTTGTTTAGCCATTAGGTCAGAGTTTTTACTTATTCCGCAAAATATCTTAGCAGCTATCACATAGACTGCCACACAAAATCATGTTTGCTATGAAATGTGCCCAAGTTGCTCTGAGGAAAGCCGTTATTGTTAGCATGGATAAGAGGACACGGGTTATATTTGTTTATATATTTATTCAGGTAACCTCAGGGTTAACTCTGAGTTGTCTGTACTACCAAGGTGGTTCACTTCTTACCCAGGTACATCGATATGGTAACCTTCAACTTATACAGTCTGCACATTTTTCTTTCCAGGCTTCAAACAGGCTAAACTTTATTATTATTATAGTATTACAGTGTTACTGAGCAAAGCTGTTAAAGCATACACTTGTGGTGCTGTTCTAGTCTATAGTACGTTTCCTCACACACAAACACACTCATACTCGTGCTTTGTCTGCAGCAGCAGTGTTTCTTTAAGTATGTATTACATATTTAACCTTTCAGGGTCTGGGCATGCTTGGGGGCGTTTTGCCTTTGCTTTCTCTCTCTCTCCCTCGCTTTCTGTTCTCTCAGACGCAGAGGTGGACTGGTCTGTGGTTACGATTCTCCACCATCCACTGTGGTCCAACGCTTATTCCTAAGTAATTTCTCCATTGACCTTGTGTCCCTGTTTGTCTCCAAATCCTTCATCTGGAGCTCAATGGAGCTCATTCTGTAGGCTATCTATGTTTATGTGTTTATGTGAAGAGTCAAGCGCTCACAGCCAATCACCAGCCTTCACTATTCACCGTTCTCTGGGGATCTACAGACTTGCCTGTACCTCACGTGCCCACTGAATCACTTCTGGTTGCCACCGCCCCCAGCCTGCTCACCATCTACCCCTCCCAAGTCAGATATCCCGACATGTTTAATTTTTTTGCCCACTCTAATAAATCTTTTAGACATTTTTAGTAGGGGTCTGAGTCTGCTGATTGCGTCCAAAAACTGGTAACATTATGACAAAACTTCTCTACGGAGCTTGGAAAGAAAAGCGTCTGGACTTCTTTAAGTTTCCTTGAAGACGTTTCACTTCTCATCTGAGAAGCTTCTTCAGTTCTAAGAGCAAATGGTGGCGAGTCCCAGCTTTTAAGCCCTATTGGAAGTGTCCCTATGAGGGTCATTGGACCACCTATTGATCATCTGACTAATCACATGAGCCAAGGTAAGAAAACAGGTTTGGGTCACAATTAGCCAAGTTTTCAGGTGAACCCATTGTGAGACTTGCCCCACCCTATCATGTACTTCAATGTTCCTGTATAAAATCAGTTACTCTGTTACCAGAACACTTATCAGTAACTGTGATGGTCCGATGCTGCCAACTCTTGTTTTTTTTTCAAGGGAACAGGCAGCGTTCAAATCCTGGGTGAACTTAGCGAGTTGATAACCAGCTCCGTGTGACTGCTTATCCTGACTCCCAGTGTGAGGGTCAGAGAAGCAAGGCGATAGAAAGATATTCTGGGTATGCTGAACTTGCATTGTATTACAGGTCTCTGTTTAGCATCTTTATGGTAATTCTGTGATCTTTAGGATTTTAGCATGCTAATGTTAGCTGTCCTTCAAAGAGTTTGGTATATGTAAGAGAAAAAATTTATTTTGTCTTCATTTTTTAAACAATTTGTGCAATCATCTTTAAGTAGAAATGTTTTCACATTTTTAGATTAGTTCTCTCAGATCTGAGACAAGAGGGCATCGGGCAGGGATATTCGGGAGCATGGACCGGTTCTTTTAAGGTCAAAGTGCTGCTGTGCGACATCACAGAGTTTGGATGTGCAGACTTTAAGTCTTGTTTCTTTTAATTCACTCTTCAAGGAATGGAACACTGTTTGGGCAAGTACAAAAACAGTGACAAAGATAAAGGGTAAAAGAAACAGCACAGCGACTGAGTCAATACATCTGAAGCCACAGAGCATGACTGCACTATCCCGTGGTGCTGCTCCTGGCTTCTCAACAGTAAAGGAAAAAAGATCTTCTGATAACATGGATTACAAATAATCCAAATGCGCGTTACTGAAAATGTCCCATGATGTACGCAGACTCATAATCCAAATGTTCATAACTAAATTAATGACACAGACCTTTACTGTCACTGTCAACCTTTTTTTTTACGTTAATAAAAATATTATAAGAACAATTACTTTGCTCTTCTTGAGAGCACCATAATGTCAGCATAAAATTTAAGGATTCCCCACCTATACTTGAAACATATACACACACAGCCATTAGTTACACCTTGCTAATTCTGGATTGGCTTCTGAACTGCCATAATTCTTCATGGTATTGTTTATAATATGTGCTGTGCTCGGATATTTTGGTCCATATTGACACAATTGCACCACAGCTGCTGCAGGTTTGATAGTGCCCATAACACTGTATCCTGAAAGGTGCACTACTGGATTGGGGTCTGGTGACTGTGGAGGCCTTTTGACCACAACTCCACAACATGTAATGTTTAAGAAACCAGTCTGCTTGAAGCAGAAGATGGGCAAACTGTGGTTATAAGCACTTAAAGTACTTTACACAACAGTCTCAGTCATCCATTTATAAACATATTGACACAAGCATTTATATCTCTCTGCTATCTAGCCAAGATAAAGCAATGGACATGACCAACCACAGTACCCAGTTAGACTGTGGTGGTTAAACGATGCTCAACTGGTACTAAGGGCCTCAAAGTGTGCCAAGAAAATAACCCCCACACGGTTACCTGGAGTGTTGATACAAGACTGGATGGATCCATGCTTTCATTGTAGCCTCAGCTGCACATGGTGTGATCTTCTGCTGCTGTTGTCCATCTGCTTCAGGGTTCGATCTGCTGTGCATTCAGAGATGCTCTTCTGCACACCTTTGTTGTAATGAGTAGGTATTTGAGTTACTGTTGCCTTCCTATCAGCTCATAAACAAAGCCTTTTCATCTAGAACACAGTCATTCACTGAATTATTTTCCCTTTTTCAAACCATTCTCTGTAAACTTTAGAGATGGTTGTGCAGAAATTCCCAGAAAATCACTAGTTTTTGAAATACTGAGATCGGCCCATCTAGTACCAAAAACCACGCCATGTTCAAAGGCACTTAAATCACCCTTTTTCTGATGCTTAGTTTGATGCTCAGTTTCAGCAAGTTGTCTTGAACCTGTCTACATGCAGAAATGTACTGATTTGCTGCCATGCGATTGGCTGAAATAATCACAGTTGAATCAGTTGAATGGGCATTATAATCAAGTGGCCAATAAGCATCTAAGAAATATTTGAGCTTTTATTGGATTTACAAAAGGACTGTGAACAAAAGGCTGAAAAAAAACAACTAAAAAAGTCTAAAACAATCAAATACATCAGACTATTATGTTTCTTTGGCTCGTGTGTCAATGGGGGAGCCACTAAATATTGGCAACCTCCTCTACATACGGTAGTATTCGCCCAACAGGAGACACATTTGATTGGTTTTTCATTTCAGAATCACACAGCAGAGATTACAGAAGTGCCCATTGTTATGCTGAGAGCCCATAAAGGAGAGGGGAAAGCATTTTGTATGGAGATCTGTTTGCCAATTACTCTATCTTTTGTGTAGACACGGTGTGTGCAAAGAGAGGGGAGCATCTAAAATCCCATATGAAGAATTCATATGATTGCCATCGTGGAGTGTGGTTTTGTGGTGTTCTCACAGAATGAGTCCACCTAATTGGATTTTCATGACATCCAAGTGCACGGCAAGAGAGGGAAAAAAAACACATCCAGGGGGGGAAAAGCAGAACGGAGCAATAGATTCAAAAATACTTGGATGTGTTTGGATGTGTTTACTCAAATACTTTAGGACTTATAACATATTTGCACACATTTTCCCCCAGTTTCATTGGATACAAGGTTTTCTATAAAGCCAGACTAAATTTGAACTAATCTCATTCAATAATATCACTTGACTAAGCCTGAAAGCTTGCGAAACAGTTCTGTGAATTGGAGTATCATCTCCTCGTTGAAAAATATTAAGGTAGAGGGGTTGATGTTTTTGCGAGCCGGTAGTGTGGCACAACAAAGGCTTCTGGAAAGTGTGTATTTCCACTGCATGCGGCCAAGCAGGCAGCCACGGGCTAATCTGCAGATGAACGTGTGTAGACAAACACGATGCCTTTCATTGTGAGCAAAAAAGCAAGGCTGGCATTGAAAGTGTGCGCGCGCACACAAGCACACGTGTACTCATGCGTGTATGGCTCCAACGTGTGCGGACACACTCAGGCAAACACAGAAAAGCACACTCACAGGGCCAGGCCTGTGACAAAGAGATAATGTCACAGTGGTACCCTTGGCAAGAGACTGAACTGCACACTTTTCACCTTTTTCAGCTTTATTTTCATTTTATTTCCAGTTTTGAGAAAACTGGGGAAATAAAAAGAACCGTACATACACACGACCGGTACATGGGAAGCAATACTGATGGTTTTGGGCTTTGTTGCTCACATATTGATGTCTCACCTCTGGCCTCATGCAGCAGATGGGAGAGAGCCAAATGTTCCAAAGGATGAGTAATGCCTGAATTATGCTTCAGAAGGAAACCTGTGCCGTAACTTATGGCATAACCCGAAACCCCTTTTAACCCTAAGCCGTAACCTTTCACATAACTGAGAAATGTACCTACACATCACGTAGTAGGAGCCTGCAACTACTGTGATTGGCTAGTTCAGCTCCGATGATTCCTCCTGCGCATTTCGAGCAACTTATCGTCTCAGCATAAATAATACTAATCATAATGTAAGTATAAGGACTCAAAAATGCCCGCAGACATCTTGAGGGACATTGTTGTAACTAAGAAAATGGACATAAGGGACTGTCTGTGAAGGTTCTCAGTCATCCAGGTCATCGTAGTCTAAGGAGCTGTAAAGCAAAGGCGTCTGGACTTCTTTAGGTTGCTTGAAGACGTTTCACCTCTCATCCAAGAAGCTTCTTCCGTTCTAGGGTCAAATGGTGGAGAGTCCCATATTTAAGCCTTTTGGGAATGTCCCTTGAGAGGGACAATGGACCCCCTACTGATCCCCTACCTAATCACATGAGTCGAGGTGTGAAAACGGGTGTGGGTCTCAATCAGCCATGGTTTCAGGTGAGCTCAGTGTGAAACCTAGCCCCACCCTATCATGTGATTTCCTGAGGTCAGATGGCCCAGGATGTGAGTGGGCGTTAAGGCGTCTGGGCAGGGATCTCAGAACTGGATTATAGATGGCAGACAGTTGGTGTCGTAAACCACCGCCTCTGTTCAAAGATGGCGGTTCACA